>CAUYLG010014885.1:0-32949 GCA_963573385.1 Cacajao melanocephalus | reverse complement strand
CCTACCTCTATTAATTTTATTGTTACTAAATGAAAAGAGGGGAGAAGGTATGCTTTCTTCCTCACCTTTGTTCAAGCAAGAAAAAGTATTGACTCGATTGAACATGAACAATTAACCCCATGTATAAGTCTCGGGAAGTTTTAAAAAAGGATTGGGGGAAGAAGAGAGGAGATAATAGTAGTAATTAAATTTGGAAGGCAAGAAAGCAGATGGAGAGTGGTAATGGACTTAGCAGACTTGGGAAAGCTGAACTGCAAAGAGAAAATACAGTTCAGAACCAAACCCATCTATACAGTAGAGTCCTCAAGAAACTCACAAAAGGGTTCCAGATAACTCTGGAATTGGAAGTGAAGAGAGGGTGGAGTTAAAACAACAAGGTTTGAATGAAATGTGTTAGAGAAGCAGTTAGAGCCCTAGATGGTCTCCTCTACTTCATACCATGGATAACTGCCGCTCCCTCATCCCAACAGGTTCATTCTCTGGAGAGGGTAAATAAAACATAGGGTCTCAGAACTGGAAACACAGGCTGTTGAGGAAGTGGGTATTATATGAAAAGCAAAGGTATTATGTGGTCACATATATATTAAATGCAGACAGCCCCAATCCCTTTTTGACTAACAGGAGGAATATTGGAAGCCAGATCTTTACCTGTAAGGCAGGAGATGAAAGACTTTTCTACAGAATATCTGACTAGCTCAGAAGAAAAGACCTAAAGATAATGAAGAGGTTCTCCAAACTACTTAACTAGATCATCCTCCAGCGAAACCCAAAGTCAACATGTTCCACCTGCACCTTCGGAGCTCTCTTAATTAGCTTTCAGGCCCTCTATTATATGGTTTACAGTATCAGCACTATTAACATTTTGAGCTAGATAATTTTTTGTTGCTCAAGGATGTCCTATGCATTGTAGGATGCTTAGCAACATCCCCAGCCTCTACTCACTAGATACTAGTAGCATACAACCAAAAAGGCCTCCAGATATTGCCAAATGTCCTCCTGGGGTGGGGGAGGTTCAAATTACCCCCAATTGAGAACCATTTCTCTATTCTTAATCATGAGTATACAACCAAGGTTCCTAAGACATCTGAAGAGTTTCTGATTTGGAAGATATAATCAAAAACAAACAAAAAGAGCAACTTAGAGGAAACACACTACACAATAAGACTTCAAATTACCATTAATATCCTCAGCAAGATATCACTATTGTGAAACAAAAACCAGAAGTTTCAGAAAACTAAAAAAGAGTTCTTGAAAACACACAGAGAAATTTATCAATAGAAGCATTGGCCGATAAACTTGGGAAAAGCAGAGCATAAATAACAAAGAAAATCGAAGAGGAAAAAAATTAAAGGAATAATCCAATAAAATTTCCCAGAATTTAAGTGACGAGGAGCTCAAATTAAAAGGACCCACCAAGTACTCAGCAAAAATAAATTACCCATGTCCATACATATACCACTGTGAAATTTAAAATCACTGTGGACAAGGAGATTGTCAGGTTTCCAGAAGTGGGGGTAAAGATGTGCAGTGATGAAGGATGACACAGTTCACACAGAATAGCTTTGGATCTCTCAATGGCAACACTAGAAGACAATAGGGCAACACCATCATAATCATGAAGGAAAATGATTTCTAATCTTGAATTTAACATCCAGCCAGCCCATCAATAACCATAAGGACATTTTCAGACACAAAAAAGCTCCAATAAATTACTTGCTATGACAGCTGTGCTTCAGGCACGGAGGACCACCAGACCAGACTGAGAGCCATCAGTTTCCCACTGCCACTGATCACCTTTTTAAAATGAAAACAGAATAGGTAGGTGAGCTGGATCCAGATTTTTCTGTTTTTCTTTTCCTGGCCATGGGCTGAGGAGATTTCTGCCCTTCTCTGTTGCCTAGACTAGTAGAGGACCCTAATTTCACCATACAGCAGCGCCTGCTTTGACCTATTCCCAAGAACTGGAGGCAGGCATCAGGGAGCTGAAGAGCAGGAAATGCAGGGCAGCCATTACCCCCCACCAAATTCTTGCTGGGTGCTCAGTACCTCCCCGTATCCTGCACTACAGTGGAGATGTCCTGCCTGTGAAGAGCCCCTTGTCTTGGGATTTATTTGTGGGTGACCTTGACAACCGACTTCCCAGAATGGCCTCCTAACCACTCTCAGAACATCTGAAGCCAGACTGTGAACAAGAGCTTGTTCAGCTTCTCTTCTCCTTAAAGTCTTCATACAATAGTGGTAGTATTGTCCTTTCTTTACCCAGCTAAGTTTGTGTTTGCTACTCAGTGCTAAAAGACTAAACAATATATTCTTTAGAGATACAAACCCGGGAGGGGGTAAAGCTATAAAGAGAATTTTAAAAAAGATTAACATAAAAGGCAGGATAATGGTTTGAGGGAGAGGGGGTTGTGATTGGGAGGGAGCACAAGGGGCTTTTCAAGGCACCTCAAGAAAACACTGCATCTCAAACACAATAAAGTCAATATGAATTGTTAGTTGTAATTTTATATCCAATTGAAATAAATTTAATACTTTGAGTTGCTACATGTAAACTTTGGAGTTACAGCTATAATATAAAATTTTCACCCTATGAGAGGTCTATAAACAAAAACACATCATATCTCAGGAAACCTTTAATAAATGGGATAAAATTTTTCTCCATATCACAGGCCTAGAAGCCCTATTACATTTATAATGAACTGTGCAATGTACCACAAGATATGTAGGAAAACTGTGAATGATTTAAAAAAAAGGCAAAGGAGGGGAAAGTGAAGACCAAGAACAAATTTTTACACACATATACACAAAACACACACACAAAGTTGATATACAGTTGATCTTCACTATTCGCAGAGCGCAAGTTTGCAAATTCACCTACTTGGTAAAATTCACTTATAACCCCCAAATTAATCGTCATGGCACTTTCAGTCATTTACAGACACACATGTAATGGTGAAAAATTTGAGTCACCCAATGTGCATGATGCCAGCTGAGGGCAAACAAGATGATGCTCCGCCTTTTTGTTTCAGCTCTCATACCATCAACAAGTGAACTTTCTTTTCAAAGTCTATTTAGAGCATTTTTTGCATTTTGTGCTTTTTCTTGGTGATTTTACTGTAAGCTCGTCACCAAACATAGTGCTGAAGGGACTGTCTAGTGTTCCTAAGCACAACAAGGTTGTGATGTGCCTTATGGGGAAAATAAGTGTGTTAGAGAAGCTTCCTTCAGGTATGAGTTATAACAATGTTGGCTGTGAGTTCAATGTTAATGAATCAACAGTATACATTAAATGCAGTATCTTTAAACAGAAGCACACATAAAACAAGGTTATGTATTGATTGGCTGATGAAAATGTTGTAACCAGAGGCTTGAAGGAACCCAACCATGTATTTCCCCTAGGAACAATGGTTCAGTATTGGTTCATCCAGCGTTCAGGGTAACTTTATAGAACACAACTACTATGAATAATGAGAATAAACTGTGTATTCACATATATATACACACATACATGTATTTATATTATGTCACATATATTTATAATATGAAATGTTATATTTATGTGTGTATTCATATTAAAATATAAACTCAGTGAGTACCTCGTACATATTAAGCCCTCAAAAAATATTTGGTGAATGTTATAAGAAAAATGACAGTAGAAATGAATAAGCCACTGATACATTTATTAAATAACACAATTTTATGTAAGCATATAAAATTTTGAGAAAGCGGGGCTTCTAGATATTTCTCTACTCATTTTCTAAATCTGTATCTTCCTACTACTTTTTGTACAGTTCTGATGTTAAGAATTAAGGGACATACATGGTGGGTAGGTAAAAAGGAAACAAAGCTAAAATAAGATAATTATAAATGACAACATTAGCAGTAAGAATAAAATCTTGAAAAATACAGATATATAAATTTATATAAAAACTATACTGAACAAAGATAACGATAGTTTTTTCCCTTTCATTTCAACACGATTTAGTTTAGTCACTGCCATTAAAGAAGAGCTTATGCATATAATTTCATCAATAAATCCTTTCCTTGTCTTCCTGTGCTTTGTGATAGCGGTAAGGGAACAGACATGCTTTCCTGACACTTTTTCTCTTTAAAACTTCTGGTACCCATCGCCAGCGCCAACACACATGCTTACATACATTCACGAAGCTGAGTTGCTTTAGGTATAGGGATTAAACCAAAGAAAAAAAAGTTTTCTTACTCATTGTTACTGCAAAAAACACACATGAAGTGGAAAATTATTAAAATCAAAGTCTCAGAAACTGTTGCCTAAATGTTAACAATTAAAGACCCGACAAAGGAATTAAGCTCAGTATGATTCAGATCATTCCTTGAAAATAGAAGGGGGAGGCTTATTTGAAACAGCTAGCAATGAATCTCCAATAAGCTAATGGAACAAATCTAGCTCACCTGTCAAAGCTGAGCAATTCACAGAGTTAAGACTAGCATTTACTAACTCAGTACTTATACTGGCATAATTAGTACCTCTGTCACACCTTGATACTTCAGTGAAGTTTAGTAGACTTCACTTTAGATTTCATGCAGCACACCATCTTCTGGTCTGAGTCTACATATTATACACTCATCATGTACTACTTTTATGAGAGGACTGCTGGTCATATAGGGCAATTCTGCTCAAAGCAAAGGTTCTGGAAAATATGATTGGTGCATGTGTGTGTGAGAAGGGTTGGGGTTAGAGCCAATGAAGAGGGACATCGATTCTAGGTCTTTGTTAGCTCGTACTTGATGGAGGATATATCAAGAACTATTAACAGAGATGAAAAAAGATTTTTATAACAACAAATGGGAAGAAGGAGATTAGACATGGATGGAAAGAAACAAGCAAGAAAACATATGAAGATAAACACATTACAAAGTGAGAATTCTGACTTCGTTATACACTTTAGGCAATCTTAGCTAAATCACAAATAGATATTAAAGCACTGAGATTTAAAAAGTTCTATTGACATTTGCACATTTTATCTTACTTACTTCACTTCCCCAATGGAAATAAGATAAAGAATAAGCAAGAAAAAAAGATTAATAAAGCAATTCTTGTCCTCAGGGAACTATGAGTTTTAAAAATCCGTAGATAGCATGGTACTCAGAGAAGGCCTCTATGACACAGGGACATCCTGGAGGGCTTGGAACCATGAATAGGAGTTTTTTGGGCTAAGCAGCGAAAGGAGAAGATTCCAGAGATAAGTAATAGCCTGTGCAATGGCCTAGAGCCAAGTCAAAACACAGTGTTCAGCTGGGTGCAGTGGCTTATGCCTGTAATCCCAGCACTTTGGGAGGCTGAGGCGGGCGGATCACTTGAGGCCAGGAGTTCGAGACCAGCCTGGCCAACATGGTGAAACCCTGTCTCTACTAAAAATACAAAATTTGGCCAGGTACGGTGGTACACACCTGTAATCCCAGCTACTTGGGAGGTTAAGGCAGGAGAATCGCTTGAACCCGGGAGGGGGAGGTTGCAGTGAGCAGAGATTATGCCACTACATTCCAGCCTGGGCAACTGAGAGAGACTCTGTTTCAAAAAAGAAAACAAACAAACAAAAAAAAACACCGTGCACTGGGCACTCCAAGCTATTTTGTACTGCTAGCATGAAAAACTAGAGGGTGAAAAGTGGCTGGAAAAGGAAAAGTGAGCCAAAGATCACTATGACAGAGAGTGAGAGAGACATTGGGGAGTGGGTGGGAGCCACTTAGGAAGCTATTGCATTAGCTCAAGCAAGAGGTAGTAAAGGCAACTGAGAGATACTTAAGAAAATAAATTCACAAGATAACACAGTGAATGATTAGCTAGAGGGTGGTTGGGGATGAGTTGTAAGAAAACTTACAAATTTCTGGCAACAGTTACTGGATGAATGAGAAAGGAATTACAAGAGAAAGAACTGACAGAAAGCTGAGAAAGAAAGGAAACGCATGGCTATGTTTGGAAAATATTGGTTTCCACGGAATATCCAGGCAGAGATTTATAGAGGGCATATAAATAGGAGTATAAAGTTCAAAGAAGGGATCATGATAATGAAAACATCAACAAATGTTGTTTATAATATACCATGTCAGTTGCAAGCATGCTGCTAAGAGGTTTACATAGATTCTCATTATTTATCATAATTTATTTGTCATCATAGCTAATATAATACTAGCCCCTTTTATAGATTAGGGAGCTGAGGCTAAGAGGTTGTCTGTGGTCAAACAGTTAGTGGATGTTAGAGCTAGGACATGAGCCTAAACATATGGAACTCTGAAATCTAAATTTTTATCCTCTATACTCCCTAGGCAGCATGAGTGAATGAGAGAGAGGTAACTGAAGCCATTGCTGCTAATGACAGCACTTAAGAATACAGAGGACAGAGCCCCAGAAGACATAAATATATCCCCAAACCCCTCCCCAAGGGATTGCTGGAAACATCCCCAAAGAAAGACTATAAGAAGCCCAGAAAGGAAAAAGAAAAATTGCTAAAGGCAAGCTCTGAGGGCACAGTATCTTGTGGAAATAACAAACAGGAAGGTGTAGCAGGGTCTGCCCTAAACAGGAACATTCCACTTAAGGCTGGTGCAAGAAAACCATAACTTTCATTTTTATGTTAAGAGCTATGCATTCACATTTTGCTATTTTCTAAATGCGGGCCTATATATCAGAAATTGGCCCAATGAAAATATTTAGTAGAGAAACAACTTTTTTGAAATTCACTCCTGACCTTTTTCTCCTCCTCTTCACTCCTCCTTCTCTACTAGTGCTCATGAACCTAATTACTTTTAACTAGTACCTAGAGTTATCACAATTGTCAAATTCTCTGTGCATAATCCACTCTTTGTAAACGGAAACTAATAATTATGGAAGTCTGGACGTCTGAAATTACATTGTAAATCATATTTCTAAGGGGTGTGTTCTGTTAATATGCCACTAACATAGGTTGTTTTCCAAATGCTACATTATCCTATAATAGTATTGTTGCAAGCCATTAATCACAACCCTGCAACTAAGGGGCGGAGGTTAATATCTGCACTCTGAAGTTGTTATCGTCCTTAACAGATTTTTATTTCAGTGATACTTCTGTGGAATACTGCTAATCTCTTCTCATTTAAAATCATGTTTTAAAGATCTCCATAACCAAGTAAACCTACTTCTGAATTAAATAAAATTAATAAAATTATCTAATTTAAATTAAATAAGCTAGTGAAAGATATCTCAAGGCCACCAATACACCTTTCTCTACTATTCATTTCAGCTGCATCAGGATTATACAAAATTATACCGTAAAACAGAAACAAAAATGTGATTACCTAACACTCTTAAGTCAGGGTTTCCCAAACTGGCATCTTGTGGAGTCCTTAAAGAATGAAAGTTTCTCATTCAAGTAAGTTTGGGAAACACCATATAAAATACCCACCTCCCGTCCCATACTCATATTATACATTAGCAGTCCAGTCTTGTAGTTAAGAAACCTCTCTCTTCTGAAACACTCCACCCCCATTGCCTATGTAGCATTTATTATGACTGGACTTTGAACATGATAATCTAAATTTTAATATTTATAATAACACAAATACAAATTATGAAACGGAAATGGCTAAGAACCTTCTGATTTCAAAGAACTTTTTTCTGTAACAAATATTCCCTACCCAAATATGGCATGTAAACAGTCAATTAAATTCTTATTGGGGGTAATCCAATGGTTTGCTTAGTAAAGGATGGAAAAGACTTAACTATGCAATTTAAATGCCTATTCATTAATACTCCCAAAAGTCATTTACTTTTTTACAATTGTTAACATAAGCATACTCAGCAGGCAATAATGCAACCTCTGGTCTTTTAACCAAAAAACACTTAACACAAAGGCAAAGCATGCAAAGGAAATAACCATTTACACCCAATTACTCAGCTCAGTGCAGGGCAGCAGAAAATAGGTTTTGAATCACAATTGTAGTAATCAGTTTCTAGGTCTAAAGACATAAAGTAGATGATCTGGAAAATAATTGCTTTAGGGAAAAAAAAAATCTGAAAATAAGAGTATAGTGGATGTAACTGTTTAGGCAACATAGTAAAATCAAATATTGAAACACTTGGAGAATTTTTAAAGTTAGGTAAGAAACCAAAGTCCCTGCATGTGAGTATACAAGTTAGTAATGCTCACTTTTAACCAGTTTCCCATGGATGGACCAACCTCTCAGTCTCTGTAATGACTCCTGCGAATCAATAAGGCACACAAGAGAGCATGAAGACAAGAAGAGAAAGGGCAATCACATCCCCCAAAACATCTGAGAGTGAACTGAGCTTTCTAATCTCTCCTCTCCCTATCTCAGTTGAAGGCAACTCCATATTTCCTTCTAATAGCTTAGCCAAAAATTATGGCACCATTCTTGACCCCTTTCTTTCGCTCACATTCCAGTTCATTAGGAAATGCTCTTGGCTCTACTTTCCTGAGATCTTCTATCTTCATTTGTTTCAAGAAAATTTGCAACTGACTGTTGGATAAATTGTATGACAGCTCAATGAAAACCCTCATCAAATTCCCATATCTCATTCAACTGGGTATTGGCATCAGTTGAATGTCTTTTCGCATTCATATTGTATCCTAGATATTTTGTGGTGCTTGCTATGACAAGTGGTTTTCAACTGTATCCTGGATGTCTTGCTTATTGTTAGGAGACTTGATGATAGGATCTTCTATCATCCTGCTTAGGTTTAATGTATAGGTTCTAGACTACTTTTGTGGGCTTCAGTTCCAATGATAGTTTAGTTTTCTGAGCCCTCACAATGCTATTTTGGTGTGCTTCATTCTTCTGGTGATGTTGGGACTCCCACTCAATCCCTGCTGATGCCATCTGCAGGGACAAAAGGTATTTCCCAGGGCCACTTGCTATTGCTGGGAAACCTTGAAGGGGAGGGGGTCACCTACTGGGGCCTGGGTCTTCTTAAGCCATGAGGTGGAGGGCAGGAAGACACATGGCTTCACTGCTGCTGCAACTGCCTACTGCTCCCTACAGAAGAGATCACCTGCTGGGGCCAGTTAGGAGCAGAGGCAGTATAGCCTGGGCTTTGCTGTTGCCGCTGCTGTCTACAGAGCAGACCACAGGGGCTGAAATGGCCTGGTTTTACCGTAGTTGGGAGAACAAAGCACCCGTCATGGCCCCAGTTGTAGAGCAGAGGCTGGGAGGGCCAGGGGCTTTGCTGCTCCTGCAGCAACTGGGGCCATAATGGGGATAGATCAGAGTGCCCACTGGGACCCGCTGTGAAACAGTGGGGATGAGCACTCCCACTTAGGTCTTTGTTGGGCTTTCCCTTTCCTGGTCCTTTGGCTAGAGAAAGCAGGCTTTCGGTTCTGTTTTCTTTGCCTACTGGTGATTCTGAGTTGTAGGTCTCTCCAACATCCAGTCTAGGAGAAAATGGGAGATTAAAAGAAAACCCAGTGAACTTGCCCTCATTGTCCTCAAACCTCTAGTGCTGAGGTTCCTAGCACTCTGCTTTCTTTCCAGCTTTCAGAATCCCTTTATGGCTGTCAGTTGAATAATTTGCAGGACATTTAGTTATATTTATAGAGGAAGGAAGGCGCAGTGAAAAAAAAGTCTATGCCTTCTTGTTCTGAAAACGGAAATCTGTTGATGTTCAACATATTTTCCCTGGCTAGCATTAAGAGTCCATTCTTTTTGTTGTTGTTGACAATCCCTATTATAGAAGGAGTCCTTTCTATTTAAAATTAGGGTAAAAGCTACAGTTCTCTTATGACCAACATACTCAGTTAAAAATGGCAGACATTAAAATCATCAGGTCCATAACGTAATCTTCCATGATTCCTGGTTCTACCTTAGAATTTCAGGGTCTAAAACAACTGATGTTTCTCAATCTTTTGGGGTTTGATGAATACCAACTAGCCAAAGCATACTAGGCTAGGAGTTCTGCTCTGCTGTTTCCTCATGCATGTGTGCACACACATGTGTATATACACATATATACCCTCACTCACTCACCCTCACAGTCTTCTTGAGTCAAAAAGGAAATCTAACATTGCCACAGTCTATTTAGCATATTAAAGTCACGGCACATTGTTTGGGAATTGGTGTTTTTAATAACAATTTCATCACTTGGCCTTCCATATTACACAAACAGTGAGGATAGTTAGGGGTTATTTTACACATATACAGTTACGCATAACTGAAGGTCAGCTCTTAATAAAGTACCTACCAGTTGACTAAACTAGTTCTTCGAAGGCAAGAATTTTCTCTTATCCATCCTGTGTCTCTAACATGTGGAACTATGCCTGACACTGTGCTAATGGAGACCCAGTAAATGCTACTGGATGGGCAAATAGATAAATCCATTTTAGGATGCACAAATATGGGTGCCATCTTCCAGACATTTACATTAGCATAATTATGTTTAAGTTAATTTGAAGTTATAGCTCTTTGATACCTTGGGGGAGATTTTCACTTATCTAATACAAATAAAAAATGTTAATTTGTCAATGCCAATTACTGAAAGGTAAACAAAAGCGGTAAAATCATAAAACATGTTAACTATTTTTTAAACACATCTTCAAAAATATTTTATTTTACTAGAGATGTTGATTGCCAATTCAACATCCTCCTAGTGATATTATAACTAAGACTCAAAAAGCAGACTTCTAAACTTTTACCATGTAATAACATCTGTTCTTAAATAGTTTAATGATTAAAATAGGCCTTATAAACTTGAGGCATTTTACAAAATAGCATTTTGTTATAGCAGAGAACTGAACTGAACATAGCTCCTAAAATTCAGAAAGCTTTTCAACCTAAAGGTTTACAAAATCAGCTGTGACAATGATTAGCTTAGAATTAATTCAAGCTTTTTGTTGGTTTGGATGTTTTAATAGTTTGCTAAAAAATTTAGTTTGTATGATCTGGCAAGAATATGAGACTCAATCACTATAATAGCTTACCACCAGAAAATATCATTAAATGGAAATAAACTACTTATACTATTATCCACATGATCACTTTTCTGTGTAGTTAGAGGTATATAAACTCAATTAAGAGTCAGATGACAAAGAAAACTTCATGGTTCCTAATTAATGCTGGACTGAAAACTGATAATTTTGAGCACAAGTTTAAACCAGTAAATAGACACAGGATGAGATAATAAAATTAGAAACATTTTGGCCAATGACAGTTTATCAATTCATTAAAAATCAAGACATATGCAATTACTATGCCCTGTCCTTTAATGGGATCCTTTATTTTATATCAACCAACTGGGAAAAAAATGTGTTACATAGGTATACGCATGCCATGGCTATGTAACAATCCTGCAAGATCTGCACATGTACCCCAGAAATTAAAGTATAATAAAACAACAACAACAACAAAAAAGGAATGAAGCATGAAGAATATCTATCATAGATACAAACAGATGGCTTGAAGTCATATAAAAGAACAAGATGTTTTAACATGAATTTTTAAAGGCAGCTCCACTGAAAGACCACTCAACTTTTTAAAGAAAAAAAATTTATTCTATTAATCAGGAAGCCTTGCACATTAATATTTTAGAATAAACTTACAACTTCCTTTTGGCATGCCCAGGCAACCTGGAAGTACAGACACTCCAGCTGCAAACACCCCTTAATTATGGGAAATTCCCCTTGAGAGAATGCACTTTAGCCCCTGATAGACTTTAACTTTTTCCTCTTTGAATCAAAGCCAGCACAACATAAACAGAGGAAGGGCTTGATAGTTCAAAAGACCTGGGGCTGAATCCTGGATGTGCCCATTACTCATTACTAACTATAATGAGAGGCCAGTTATACAATCTCTCTGAGTCTACTTTATTTACACTGTGAAATGGAGATAATAGCTACTTTAGAGGGTTCTGAGCAGTACAGGAAATAACAAGGCATAAAGGGTTGTGTCTGGTGCATACAAACAAGAGGGGACTTCTTCTGGGGCTGATCTGCTATTGTATAAATACTTCTTCATTATTTCCCCCCTAAAAAGTATCATGTCTCCCATACTACAAGGGTACCCTTTCACTACCAAAACAAAGAATCAAAGAAGAACCAGAGAGAGTTCCGCTTCCAAGGATCATGAAATAGATAACCTGGACTAATCTTCCTACTGAAAAACAAAATAAAACCTTTCCACCTCCATCATTTTTTTGAAAGTATCAAATATCTTATAAGGTATTTAAATTTTGCCAGTTGAAGATCTAGGAGGAAAAGGGAACCCACAGTGGTGAGTTCAATTACATAAAAATACTTTTGCCTGGAGGGCAATTCTCCACCCCTGGGAAGCAGCTGCCTCATAAGACTCACAGGGCCTCATAGTAATGAGTGAGTGAAGAGAAGACGACTTACAGTCCATTTGATAACTCAATCCCCACCTTACTCTGGTTTCTACTGAAAGGCGAGGCCTGGGGTGGAGGTGAACCCAAAACAAACCTTGCCTGGCATGCAATTGGAACCTGGCTCTCTCTTATCTGGTGGTCCATGGAATTTCAAATCTTAAAGTTGGATTAGGGCACTCCTGGCCATGAGCTGCCTAACCCCCGAAACCTGGTAGGCAGATCCTCTCCAGAAAAGATACTTTATCTTAGAATGAGCAAAAATCAATTAAAAGACAAAAGACATGAGACATTGAAACAAACAAAAACAGGCTGGGAGCAGTGGGCTCATGCCTGTAATCCCAGCACTCTGGGAGGCTGAGGTAGGCGGATCATTTGAGGTCGGGAGTTCAAGACCAGCCTGGCCAACACGGCGAAACAGCGTCTGTACTAAAAATATACAAATTATCTGGGTGCAGTGGCGGGCACCTGTAATCCCAGGTGCTCAGGAGGCTGAGGCACGGGAATCACTTGAACACGGGAGGCGGGGGTTGCAATGACCGAGATCTCACCGCTGCACTACACCCTGGGTGATGAAGTACGACTCTGTCTCAAAAAAAAAAAAAAAAAAAGCCAAAATTTAAAACTCAATAGATGGATTTCAGAGGAACTGAAAGCTGAATAAAATTGGTGAAGAGAAATATACGTCAAAGTAAATGATCCAGAATATAGCATGGAGAAAAACAAAAAGATGAAAAACATAGAATTAGGGTAATAAACTTAGATGAAATAATGAGAAGATTTAATGTATATTAACTGGAGTCCCAGCAGGAAAGGAAAAAGAGAATGAGTTAGAGGAAATCTATGAGGAAATGGCTGAGAATTTTTCATAGGATCTTTTAATAGAATTTTCATCAGATGTGTCTATCTATAAATTCAAGATTCCATTGAATCATGGCAGGAAAATAAAAAGAAATCTATACCTAGACACATCATAGAAAAATAAAGATAAAGAAAAAACCTGAAAATAACCAGAGGTAATAAAAGGACAGAGTATCTCCAAAGAAGTGACAGTTTGACAGCCAACAATAGAAATCAGAAGACAATAGAATGATGATGTACGTGATGAGCTAAAATAAAGTGCTATCCAAATAATTTTATAACCAGGGAAAATAATCTTCCAAGATGAAAGCAAACTTAAGACAACACAAACCGAAAGAGTTTGTCATAGCAGATCCACACTGAACAAATTTCTAAAGGATACTTCAGGTAGAAGGAAAACTACCCCAGATAGAAAGTCAAAGATGCAGCAAAGAATGAAGAGCAAAATAAAACATAAATATGTGAACAAATCTAAGTAAATTGACTATGTAAGTAATAACAATAATGTCTTGCTGAATTTTCAAATACAGAAAGAATTAAAATATATGATAGACATTAACATGTAAATCAAGAAGAGATAAAGTTAAAATGTCCTAAGATCCTTGCATTGGCTGAGATAAGGCTGAGACTAATATTACACTTGGTAAGTGTATAATACATGTTGTTATTTTAAGGATAACCACTAAAAGAATTAAGACACAGTGTTTAAATTCCAAACTAAGCAGGAGAGGAAATGGAGTGATAAAAACAATCAGGAGAGAAAATTAAAAATTGAACAGAACAGGAAGGACAAGAAAAGTACAAAATAAGATAGGAGATTTAGGTTCAAAAATATTACTACTATGTGCCAGGAACATGAGGAAATACAGAAACAATAAACGTGAGAAATTATAAAATATATTAAAAGAAAAAAGTTTATGGGAAAAAAGATAGACTACTGTAGAGAAATTGGAAATATTAAGGTGGGTTTGGGACAGCTTTTAGTATTAAATAGGGTAGTCAGGGGAGGCCTCATTAAGAAGGTAAACTTTGAGCATAGATTCCTTTACTCCATAGCTGACCTAAAGGTACATACCTCCAGCTACAGCTCTGCTGCTAACTTTGCGGTGAACATTATTTTCAATATACCATATCCTGTCCACGTCTGTCACTCCTCCATTTCCTCCAGGGCTTCCAAAAAAATTCTTTCATCCTGGACTTGCCCTGATAGTAACAATAGCAGCAGTGCTACTACTGATTAGATACCTACTGTTTGCGGCAAGTACTCTTAACTAAGTGCTTTGTAAGAGGTCTCATGCAATTTTCTCACCAGCTCTAGAAGAAAGACACTATGATTCTCATTTTACTGACAAGGATGTTAAGACTTAGTTAACTTTATTTTTTTTTGAAATCACATTCTTTAATGGTGGAGCTATGAATTAGTTTTATTCTAGTATCCTTTGTTTTGTAAAATATATAAAATGAGTATGTGTTAATTTACATCTAGAAGAAACAGGAGTTTTACAAATATAAAGTTGCTTTCTATTTTTGAATGGCGCATACTAGCCTCCTTGATCAGTTTATAAAGCACAATTTACATTTAGTTGACATTTATTTTAAAAACTTTTAAATTATTGTGGGTATGAATAGTTGTATATATTTATGGGGTATATGTGATATTCTGATACAGGCATACAGTGTGTAATGATCAAATCAGGGTAACTAGGGTATTTATCACTTCAAGCATTTAGCACTTCTTTTTATTAGGAACATTCCAATTGTACTCTTTTAGTTATTTTAAAATATATAATAAATTATTAACTATAGTACTCTATTGTGCTACTGAATACTAGATCTTATTCCTTCTAACTGTATTTGTTGTACCTGTTAACCATCCCCACTTTATCCACCAGTCCACCCCCTACCCCTACTCTTGCCCACTATTCTTCCCAGCCTCTGGTACCCAATATTCTACTCTTTTATCTCCATGAGTTCAATTTATTTTTAGCTCCTACATATGAGTAAGAACATGTAATATTTGTCTTTCTGTGCCTGGCTTATTTCATGTAACATAATGTAAGACTTAGTTAACTTTAAAATCTTACACAATATCCCGTAGTTAGTACACTGCAGAGCTAGGGTTTTAACATGAAATCGGCATGGCCATAAGGTCTGTGAACTCTCCACTATCCATGCTGTATCTTGTGCCAGCCACTGTGCCAAGAATGAGGAAAGGTGAATTTAGAAAAATTTAAAGATACCATAAATGGTCAGTAGATGCTGTTCGACACATTAAAGACACTCAGCATGCATTTGGCTGGCTGAGGATTCACAGAGGAGATTTTCATGATCAAGGACAAGCTACAAAAAAATGCAGAAAGAACAGGGTTTACAGACTACAGTGGAAAGCCACTGCTCAGTCCTTTTCAACAACTATACCTCCTGTCACCTTTTTGATCCTTCTCTTCCCTTGCATTGGTTTGTAATGGTTCTTTTCTTTTGAGTTTATCATCCTACGTACATCTAAGAAATCTGAACCTTTTCTTAATCTGTAGACAATATTTTGTTTTCCTGCCTCATTCTCTTTCTCTAAGCTGTTTCTTGTATTGTATGCTGGGCGATTTTCCCCAAAAAACAAAACTTTAAAGTACAGGAAACAGGGAAGTTGAACTAACTTCTCCAGGCATGGTGGTTGGTTCCAAGAAATTCTTATGCAATGCCTTATCCTGTCAAGCTAGCCATGCTATACCCAGAGAAAAGAGATCTCTCTGCTACCACACCAGGAGTACCCTTGAAGACCTATAATTAGACTACTACTAACCCACTTGTTATTTCCCCAAAACTCCTCAGTCTCTTGGTCTTGGGGGAAAGTAGTGGTGTTGGGAGAGGAGGGCATGGTGTCTGTTTGAAGAGCAGTAAGAACAAAGCCTACAGGCTGTATTAGTTTTTGACTGTAGTACAACAAATTACTACAAATTTATCAGCTCAAAACACACATTTATTATCTAATAGTTTCTGTAGGTCAGGAGTCCAGGTGTCTCAGCTAGGTTCTTTGCTTAGGGTCTCACAATGCTGAAATCAAGTTGTTACTTGGGCTGGGCTCTTATCTAGAGGCTGTGGGAAGAATCCACTTCCAAGCTCATTCAAGTTGTTGGCAGGTGTAGGACTGAAGGTCCATTTCCTTGTTGGCAGAGGCCACTCAGTTCGTGACACAGCCCTTCCATCTTCAAGTCAGCAATGGAGAACCTCTCTCATATCAATTTCTTCTCATAATTCAAATCTCTTTCTTCAGGAAATCTCCTTTAACTTAGACTCTCTTTACTTAGATAATTTTTAAAAAAATTATACCACTTTCATTAAGAGGAAACAGTATCACTTGTCATAAATAGAAGGTAACCTTAAAAAGAAATAGAACAAACTAAAACAATAGCACTACAAAAGTCCAGGAAAATATTGTTCCTTTCCAAATGCTGTGAATTTGAGGGCTATTTTCACTTAAACAAAAAACAGAGGCTATGTTAGTTGTTTATGCTATATTCAAACTAAATTTTCTCAAATGTATTAGTAAGACTGAAGGAAGACTAGATAATTTTGTTTATTACTGTTTATTTAATGACTTATTGGGGTACCACCTAAAAACACAGCCTACCACAATACCTGTCACCTACTTGGGAAAATATTACTTTAAGCCCTGGTTAGAAATTTGGTTGGAAAGAGAAGTTGGGTTTCCCTAAAGGATTCTGAATACTGTGTCATAGTAAAATCAGTTAGGAACAAACAAAAAGACCATAATCAGACTAAATCTAAAAAGAGTGTGGTTAATAAATTGCTCTGAGTTCAGATACAAGACCTTGAAGCTTCCAGAAGCACAATGACCATATGTACAAGTAAATCATGTACTTCTATCCCTCCATTGCTGCCATTTCTACTCTCCTTGAAAACAGAGGGAAGGCAATATTATTCTGTCTTGCTCAGATTGCATTCCTCTATGAATTTTTGAAAGAGACATTATAGTACACCTAATGGAGCTGGGCAGTATGATCACTTAGATCAGGGGTCAGGAAACTACAGACCACAGGACAAATCCAGACTGCTGCTTGTTTCTGTAAATACAGTTTTATTGGAGTGCAGCCACACTCATTCGCTTATGCATTGTATATGACTGCTTTTTCACTACAGCAGAGTTGAGTGGTTGTGACAAAAACTGGCCTGCAAAGACTAAAATATTTACTGTCTCGCACTTTACAGAAATAAGGTTGCCCACCCCTCACTTAGATGTTCCTAACAAGTTTTAATCTCAATCACATAACGCATTCTGAGTAAAGGTTTCAGGTTATGCTAAATGACTATGTTTCCTACCTCTTCAATTTTGTTTCAAGTGAATTCAGTGTGTCAATCTGACTTAGAATTACACTTGTCTGAGAATTGATACTGCACTATCAGGATTATCAAAGTCTAGATCTCATGGCATACCCCTACCTATGCTCCTTGTGCTTTTGTTAAACATTTCTCTTATACCTTCATTACCAAGAGGTCAGGTCATCTAAACAGAAAGTCAGACCACCTCTTATGATGCTGTTCTTTTAAAAGAATAAACTTTATTTTTCAGAATAGTTTCAGATTATAAAAAAAAAATTACAAAGATCATACAGAGACTTCCATATACCTTGAATCCAGTTCCCCTATTATCAACAACTTCCATTAGAATGGTATATTTGTTCTAATTAATGGACCAATATTGATAAATCAGCATTAACTCAAGTCCATTCTTTATTTGGATTTCCTTAGTTTTTACCTAAATGTCCTTTTTCTGCTCCTGGATCCCATCCAGCATACCACATTACATTTAGTCATCATTCTCCTTCGGCTCCTCTCGGCTGTGACAGTTTCTCAGACTTACCCTGTTTTTGATGACCTTGACAGTTCAAATCACTTCATGGAACTAATCTAGCACTAATCCTGTATAAGATGTCTAACACATTAGCTGAGGCCGTGGGCTACTCCTTATTTCTTCCTGTGTCCTCATATAATCAAATACTTCATGGCTGAAGATTAAAATAAATTAAAAGCTTACAGAAAAGTGCTTTTGTCGAAGTAATAACAAACAAAAGGACTGAAATGATGCCATTTGAATATTACCTAAAATGCAAAATTTCAGAAGGGGTTTGTATCAAAAATACGTAGTCATTCTATTACTATATTTTAGCTAAAGAAGAAGTAGCAGTAGTAGTCAGTATTTTTGACCCTGACCCAACTCTGACTCCATTCAAGGAACAATAACCTGAGAAGAAAACGCAAAGCTAATGCTGACCTTGCTTTCTTCCTCACAAAGAAAAAAAAAAAAGAGAGAGCATCCAATTATGTCACCTGGAAAGACACACTTATACTGCTTAACATTAAGTGCTCCAAAAGAAAGACTAAAACTGAAGTAAAAGGTGAAAAATGCATGCCAAGAACCAAGACTTTAAAACAGTACATCTGGTGTGCAATTCATTGCAGGGCTGTAGGCAATTAGAGTTTCCTCTAACAACTTTCAAAGAGCCAGAGAAGAAATGAGTTCTACTGCACATTCCTATTTTATTTTGGCAATAATATTAGTAAATAACACCTAAAGCACTAAATAACAAAAAGTGTATCTACTGAAAAGATGATGGACTGCAATTCTTTCTAGGGAACACATCAAAAAAAGCCATTATCATTCAATTTTTGAGAAAATTCTGGTGCTTCCACAATATACAATGCAGAGTTACTGTGCTTAATGAGATTGTATTAGGTTGGTGTAAAAGTAACCGTGGTTTTTGCTATTACTTTTTGTTTGTTTGTTTTGGAAGATGGAGTCTTACTCTGTCGCCCAGGCTGGAGTGCAGTAGCATGATCTTGGCTCACTGCAACCTCCGCCTCCTGGGTTCAAGCAATTCTCCTGCCTTAGCCTCCTGAGTAGCTGGGTCTACAGGTGCATGCCGCCATGCCTGGCTAATTTTTTGTATTTTAGTAGAGACAGGGTTTCACCATGTTGCAGAGGCTGATTTCGAACTCCTGAACTCAGGCAATCTGCCTGCTTCAGCCTCCCAAAGCGCTGAGATTACAGGCATGCGCCACCGTACCCAGTTGGTTTTTGCTATTACTTTTAATGGCAAAAACCACAATTACTTTTGCACCAACCTAACAGTTTGTTAATTCATGTAACAGACTAGCTTTTAAAAAAAATTTAATTTCTGGGGTACATGTGCAGGATGTGCAGGTTAGTTACATAGGTAAACGTGTGCCATGGTTTGCTGCACCTCCCAACACATCACCTAGGTATAAGTCCAGCATGTATTAGCTGTTTTTTTCATGCTCTCCCTCCCCCATCACAGGCCCCAGTGTGTGTTGTTCCCCTCCATGTCCATATGTTCTCATTGTTTAGCTCCCACTTATAAGAACATGTGGTGTTTAGTCTTCTGTTCCTGCATTAGTTTGCTGAGGATAATGGCTTCCACTCATGTCCCTGCAAATGACATGATCTTGTTCTTTTTTATGGCTGCATAGTATTACATGGTGTATATATACTGCATTTTCTTTATCTAGATATCAGAGTAGATTTTTAAGCATTTTTTAGATTTCTGATTTCCCACAAATATTTAGCTGATCTGCAATACAAACAACTCAAAGTACTATACATCTTCTGGTTTCATTTCCTGAATAGATAAAATGCATCTCAACACCAACTAAGAAAAATGCATTATGCTAAAAGTCTCATCTATAGGTAATACACCATTGATCAAGACTAATCATCCTTTTTGAAAGTGATCACTCACCTAAAACTTTAACTGTAGTAGATAAAATGCATTATAATGATCAGAAAATAAAGACAGTTGTAGTGATCAGTCTAGTTAGCAAAGGCTACTATTTCAATCACTGCTCAAGATATTCTTAGCTCTTCGATAATGTTGCTTTTCACAGAACAGAGACAATCACAAATGGTAACAGATGCTTACTGGTTTGGATTAGTGGTTGATTCAAATACACAATGCTTAATGTTTCCCAGTCTTAATAAAACATTAAATAAACTATCAACGAGAGTATATAACACTAAATCCATTAAAGCAAATCTGTTTTTATTGCTTTATTTAAAAATCTTGGTAAGTCCTACGCTAAACCAATAAGTCATTGCTTAGCAGAATAGTTTCAATAATGTGTTCTTTAAAAAGTGAAATTCTGCATTATATCTTTGCCTAGAGTAGAATTGATGGGAGAACAAATATTTGAAAATAACCATGGAAACATTCTTTGATTTTTCCTTAAGTTTCAGTGAGTCTTCTTTACCACTTAACTAAACATTGTGGCCTCCTTTTCTTGTTGAAGTGCCTCTCTTCATAACTCAGATGCTGTAGAGCACTTACAAAATCATTTTAACTTTCTTCCTTTTGCCATCTTTAACCTCTCATGCAGAACACCTTGGTTTATTCCAAGGCTCAGCCATGCTACTCTTCTAGTCACTAGAAATAGCACTACGGGGCCATTTCACTTCCACCCGCAATCTACTCTATTTATGCTCTCTCACTCTAGAGTTACTGAAGAAAGTGATGTTCAGAACAACATGAAGGTCGGGGGTGGAGGTTGGTGGAGAGGACTGTAGGGGAAACAAAAATGCATTTTAAATGAAGTATAACAATCAGGGAGGTGTAATAATGCTTCTTTAAAAAAAGCTAGTGGTTATACGTTAGTGTATAATGATAAAGAAAAAAATAATGTACCTCAATACCAGTACAAAAGAAAACTTACAATAGTGGAAACCATGATTAATAAAAGTTGATACTTAAAAAAGCCTGGTTTTAGTATTTAAACAGAAAAGAAGTAATCCCAATGAATATACTTCAGAAACATAAATATGAAAATGGAAAAATAGTTTAACTGCATGGGAAAGAAAATTGATCAAGGAATTAAGTTGGCTTAGTGGAACCATCTGGACTGGGAAATCTTTTCTTAACAAAAAATTTCATTAATAGTTGTTTAATTATGATTAAAATATTTGTATTTAAATCTAAGTAGTCAAAAGCTTCCACAGATCAAAAGTCCTATACTTACCACAGAAGCATAAAAGGATTCACATGTTACTTTTATCATAATCTTCCAACAAGAGCAACAGTAACAATGATAATTGTATTAGTAACAGGTACTTTATTAGTATTAATATGTATTGGTATATTCTTATTATTACAGCTATTGAGTACTCACTATATGCCAGTCATTTTTCTAAGACATACAGGTATTAACTCACTTAATTCTCATACCTCTCTAAGGCAGTGTATTTATCCCCATTTTACAGATAAGGAAATTGAGTTTCAGAGAAGTTAAATAATTTGGCTATAGCCCCAGAGCAAGTAACTGGTTCAGTGGGAATCCAGATCCCAAAATTCTAGATCCAAAGTCCATGACTTTTTTAATCAATATGCTATCCCTATCTCATACCTATTATCACATATGTGCCAAGGTCCCCAGTTGAAGTTATCTAATCTTTGTCTTTCATTAGAAGCAAAGATTTACTTATTGTATATATTGAGAAAGTGTACAGATTTCAGTTGCTTTATATGTTTGTGTTCTGCAGGACTTTAGGCTTTTAAAAAATAGTATAGCCGGGCGCAGTGGCTCACGCCTGTAATCCCAGTACTTTGGGAGGCCGAGGTGGGCGGATCACGAGGTCAAGAGATCGAGACCATCCTGGCCAACATGGTGAAACTCCATCTCTACTAAAAAAATACAAAAATTAGCTGGGCATGGTGGTGCATGCCTGTAGTCCCAGCTACTCAGGAGGCTGAGGCAGGAGAATTGCTTGAACCCGGGAAGCGAAGGTTGCAGTGAGCTGAGATGGTGCCACTGCACTCCAGCCTGGTGCCTGGCGACAGAGCGAGACTCTGTCTCAAAAAAAAAAAAAAAAATAGTATATAGTAAGTATTCGCTTATATGAGAAAAATACTGTATATGTACTCATCAAAATTTATAGAAAACATCTCTCTTTATAATCAATGTTTACTTTAAAAATAATTTTCACATTAAAGTGAATTTAACACTGCATATTGATTTAGATTCCTTTCTGCTGAAAGACTGCACTATTAACTGGCACGAAAAACATCTTGTTATAATTGGTTAAAAGGTAATACAATACTAGAATGTCAAAAATATTTCTTTTGAAGTAATTCTACAGTAATGTGGCACTGACAATTCCACTAAATATCTTGTAGGCAAATAAACTATTAGGGGCAGGCACAGACTCACACTCTTATATATTTGGCAATAGGGCAAAAGTCAAGATATATGGGTATCTAGTTCTAGATTTGCAACTGACTGGTTATATAAGTTACAGTCATTCTGTGCCAGCTTCCTCATTTTTAATAGAGTGGGGTTAGAACTAGATAAATACTCTCATTTTGTCAAGCTCTAAATTCCAACTTCAGAAAAAACCATAAGGCACTGGAGGTTTATTATAGGTTTTTCTACTGACCCTGTCCCTCTCTGTTTCATCGACCACCATAAGACAATCAGCTTAGCTGACTGGAGATAGGAACAAGTGTGTTCTAGTTCTAAATGCATCACTAACTATTAGTTTCAACTCTCTGGGACTTCCTTCAAATAGGGGAATTACACTGGTCTCCAATCTTTTTGTTACAGGTGAGTAACTTTATTTATCCAAAGATTTAGTATTAACCATTTGGGGCAGGAGTGAGAATACTTATGAGACAACAACCATTTCCGCAGTGGAGAGGAAAGGTTTGTTCCTGATAGAAGTTACCAGATTTCAGTCCCATTGCCAAATAGATATTATGATCAAGGGAGAAATCTATAGTAGTAACTTAAGACCACCAGAAAGATCAAGGCCCAGAGGGTGAGGGTACAGCAATAAATATTAGACATATCTCTAACCCTCTTTTATTTGAAATACTCATTACCTTGTGGCAGTAGAATACCTGAGCCTACAAAAGCAGCTATTTAATAAGGTACTTACTGGCTGAATTCTGGCCAATCAGATCCAACTATAACATTTACCAAAGGATTTACTTAATCCAGATCTAAAATAATAAAACTATCTTAAGAAATCATTTAACGATTCTATACCACTGTAGATATTATGAGAAGAGTTTTTCCTTCTTCCCGTAATATCTACATAGGGTAATATAGGACAAAGGTATAGACATAGTGGTGATGGCTACACAACATTGTAAATGTAATGAATGTCACTAAATGGTACACCTATAAATGGTGAAAATGGCAAATTTCATGTTATATACATTTTACCACAATTAAATTTTTAATGGGAAAGAAACAGATATACATCTTAGACACAATGCATCTTATTTTCATGAGGTGTGAGGATACATTTTTTAAATTAACTAGCACATGTTTTATGTGATATAAGTAGATTCTGGTGCTTCAGTTTTAAAGCACCAACTTCTTCACTGACAGCAGTAACCAACATCAACCATGTACTACCACAAAACATTCTTTAAAAAAAAAAGAAAATAATATTTGGGAATAGGGCACTGCAATGAAAATATGTGTGCTGCAGTAAACTATGTGTGTATTCAGGGAAGTAAAGGAAGACAAAGGTTTTCAAAGAAAAAATGAGGAGGATTACATAATTGTTTTTAGATCACTGTCCTTGGCTTCAAGGATCAATAGTAAGGGTGATGCCAGTCCAAGGCTGGGCATTTTACCTCAACATAAGTTTTTTTTTTTTTTTTTTTTTTTTTTTTTTTATATAAGGTTGCAATGGCCTTTGTGCAAGGTCATGGTTTTTGCAGTCTTTCATGACTTAAAAAAATTTTTTTTATTTCCATAGGATTCTGGGGAACAGGTGGTATTTGGTTACACGAGTAAGTTCTTTAGCGGTAATTTGTGAGTTTTGGTGCACCCATCACCCAAGTAGTATACACTGAACCCAATTTGTAATCTTTTATCCCTTACCCCCTCTCCCACCCTTCTCTCCCATCAGTCCCCAAAGTCCATTGTATCATTCTTAGAAACATTCTAAGAACCTCATGTTACAGTTCTGAAAACTGTTAACATTTACACTTGCTATACTTCTGAAGACTTTGTTACATGTGAGTTACAAATGAATAAATTTGAGGGAAAAACTGACAAAACTCAGCTTGAAAAGGAATCCACAGTGATTTCTCTACAGTGAAGGGTATTTTTTGCAAAGCAAGCTGCCAATAAATTATTCACAAATTCTGGCTTCTGTACTTTGTCTTGTTAAAGAATAAAATAAGGTCAGATGTAGAGATGACCCTGGGACTCACTTGATCCAGTCCTTCATTTTGTAAATGAAGACTCTAGATCTGCAAAAGGCAAGAAACAAGCATCACCTCCCACACACCTCAAAATACACACACACACACACACACACACACACACACACACAGCACTAGTGACACAGCAGAAGTCAAACTCTGAAACTCAGGATGTAATGGTCTTTATTCACTTCATGTTCTCCATTTCTTCTCCTTTCAAATATTTATCATGGCTCAAAAATGTCAAACACATTTTTAAAATTCGTATGAAATCCTAGGGCTTTAGGAAAAGAGAGACAATCTAGCACCAATGGACCCTATAAATGTGTCATAGTCCATGACTGATGCTTTTCATTTTAAGACCATTTCCATAACTGGTTATAATGGTTTTATTTGATAAGATGAAATTCATTCCAATATCTGGATGGATCTTTAATCTAGATATTTTCCTAATGTCATCATCTTGTCAAAAAAAATTGGTACTCTGTGGTCTCAGTGGTATACTGGTAAATAAATATAAAGTTTGATTTTTAACATACTTTTTATATTCAATCAAAATTACTTTTTATAAAAGTAAGCCTAGCATCTTGGCAATTCAAGTTCATTTACCAAAATTATTCTGTATTGGAGACTGAAATATGAGGTGTTCTGGGAGTTCTGTAGCATTTAATGTTTTATTTGATAAAAATTACATATATATATTTATGGTATATGATATGGTTTGGCTCTGTGTGCCCACGCAAATCTCATGTTGGAGGGGGAGCCTAGTGGAAGGTGATTGGCTCATGAGGTAGTTTCTAATGGTTTAGCACCATCCTCCTAGTGCTGTCTTATGACAGAGTTCTCAGGAAATCTGGCTGTGTGAAAGTGTGTAGCATCTCCTCCTTTGCTTCCTCTTTACCTTCTACCATGATTGTAAGTTTCCTGAGGCCTCTGCAGAAGCAGAAGCCCGTACAGCCTACAGAATCATAAGCCTATTAAACCTCTTTTCTTTATAAATTACCCAGTCTCAGGTATGTCTTTACAGCAGTGTGAGAATGTACTAACAGAGTGTATATGATGTTTTGAAATGGTTGCTCATATTTTTAATCATCTTTTTATCCCTATCGCACTTCCCAAGGTGTGTTCTGAGGCTCACCACTCCTCTACAAAATGCTCCACAACTCAAAGGTTCCACAGCGTTAAATAAATTTAGGAAATATGCTATAAAATCTCCATCTTAAAAAAACCTCAATGCATATTGGCAAATTAAGGCTCTGAAAGGTCCTCCAGAAGATACTTATTAAATTTCATTACTAGCATATCTACTATGTTTTGAATGATAATGTTCCCTCCAAAATTCATATCAAAACTTTATCCTCAGTGCAACATTTAATACTGATGACCTTTGGGAGGTGGTTAGGTCATGAGGGCTCCATCCTCAAGAATGGGATTAGCACCCTTGTTAAAAGGTTCAAGGTTCAAGAGGGTGTCCCTTCTTGACCTCAGTCCCTTCCACCAGATTAGTATATAACATTTGTCCCCTCTGGAGGATGCAGCAACGAAGTACCATCCTGGAAGCAGAGAGCAGCCCTTGCCAATCATCAATCCTGTTGGTACCTTCATCTTGGACTTCCTAGCCTCTGGACTGTGATGAAATTAATTTCTGTTCTTCATAAATTACCCAGACTCAAGTATTTTGTTATAGCCACATGACATGAACTAAGACAACTTCCTGAACTTCTTGGCACACGACCTTTAAAAAAAATGGAACCAATATTGTTTGAGGCATATTTTGGGAGATGTTATCCTCATTCAAGACCTGGAGTATACATGTATTTGTGGAACTGAATTCAGCTTAGAACATATCAAATAAAGTGTCAACAAGAAGCACAGCTACAAACAAACCACACATTTGATATTTAGGTAGGAAAATGTATTACAACATGCAGAGATAATAGACCCTTCAAATCAGGGGTCAATTCTGCCAGATAATTTTTATTCAAAATTTGACAGAGTTTAAGGTCATTTGAATATAAAAAGCAAAACACAAGTTCTGAGGTGGAACACATTCATTACATGGACTCAAAGAATTTTCAAAGCAAGATTGTAACATATTAGAGGTAGACTAAACACATGCTACTCCTACTCCTAAGAACAACTATTCTTAAGATTGACATTCTCTCTGTGGTTTTTACGAACAGTCTTTCTGTTGAAAAATGATTATATAGATTTGGCAGCAACCAGAAGAGATTATATAGGTTTCATGCTAACCTGAAGGGAGCAGCACTGGCTGAGTCTATGCTAAACAACCAGAACAGCATTTCGTTAACTCTTCTACCAAACACTGCATTTGGGGAATTTGATAAAATGTTATTTCATACATCCTATGTAATTTGAAATGTTCTATTTGTAGTAACTAAAATGGTAAACTATGTCTCAGTGCGGTGGCTCATGCCTGCAATCCCAGCACTTTGGGAGGCTGAGGCGGGTGGATCACTTGTGGTCAGGAGTTCGAGACCAGCCTGGGCAACATGGTGAAAGCCCATCTCTGCTAAAAAACAAAAAAACAAAAACTAGCTGGACATGGTGGCGCAAGCCTGTAATCCAAGCTATTTGGGAGACTGAGGCACAAGAATCGCTTGAACTCAGGAGGTGGGAGGCGGAGGCTGCAGTGAGCTGACATGACACCACTGCATTCCAGGCTGAGTGACAAAGCAAGACCCTGTCTCAGTCAATCGATCAATCAATTAATAAAATGGGAAACTATGAAACGTTAGTTATAAATGTTTCCAAACTTCTATCGGTTGTGCACTAGATGGCAGGGACAAGTTTTTAAAAATCCCTTTCTATCCTACTGAATAGAAAATTTGTCTTAGTGATAAGCCTCTGTTGCCTGAGAAAGACATATTCTAATGTTGTAAGGGAGAGTACTTGATCCAGTGAGGAAGAGTTTCCTTTACTCATGGGCCCATGTGATTACTTGGTAACCTTTTCCTTCAGTCTAAACAACTACAAGAAATTCTAGTACTTGAGAAGAATTAAGATAGTTTCTTTTCCTGGATGGATTTTAATTTAAATTACCTTATGCTGCATTCATGTTTAAGATACCCTCTGCAATCACAAACCTAGATTCTACGTTCTTACTCTTTGATATTAAAAAAGCACTCCCAGTCTTAGGCATGCCCATCTACACACCTATCTCAGGTCACCTAACTAAAGTTTGCCCTGAAGATGTGGAAAATAAGCTAACTTTCTGAAGGAACTGAGAATCCCATAACAAATAAGTGATGAGGGAATTCTGCATCTGAAGCATGCCCTGTTGGCAGCATTATTACAGATGCTCAGCCAAGTCAGCCCTCCTCTACTCTGACTCAGGCTATAGTTAAGATCCAGAGTTGGCCATCCCCATTGGAACATAGGCTGAAGTCACTGACTATGTGGAGCCGAATGGGAAAAATTCAAATGCCCAAGCATGTCTATGAAAATATTAGTCAAATAATATTTGTTCTAATTTCCTTCTAACTACTTTTCTCCAAATTCTATTTTAAAATCTGGAAATCCTGCAAAATAGCCAAATATTTATTATAAATAAAGCTGTTCTATTTGTCTGTCCCTTAGAACTGTATTGAACATGTAAAAATATACAAGTTGCTCTACTGAATCCCAAAAGTGACACCTTATAGGAACAAAAGGCATCAGATATACTATGCCCATGAATCCTTATCATTCATTTTAGACAATTGTTTTGTCCTTTGCTTTGTGTTTTTCAGAGTTACCTCCTCATGCATCCCCAATTTAATAGGTTTACTAATAATACTATAAGTAAGTTCTATGTACTTCTATAACTTTGGAGGCTAGTCCTACTTCCTAGCATCTCGTTTCACTTGTATAACAACACTGAGAGAGATCAAGGCAGTTTTCAATTTGTCATTTTCTTAGCACTCCTAATAGTGAAGAAGACATTATTATGGTTATTTTAAAGTTCAAACAAATGGAAATACAGGTAGCACAAAGAAGGCTTCTGATAACATTCTAGTTTCTTGATGTGGGTGCTGGTTACAGGAATGTGTTCAGTTTGTAAAAGCTCATCAAGCTACATACTTAAGATTTATATACTCTTCTGTATGCCATGTTATACTTCAACAGGAAGTTCGGATTCAGATTCCGAAATACCCAGAGACTTGCCTATGATCAGTGGTAGAGACCAGCTCAGATGCAAGCCATGGACTCCTATGTAGTTCTCAGTGCTCTGCATCAAACTGCCCATGTTGCTTTCACTGTTAATAATTTCCTCCCACTTAATCTCTTATTTCTCCTTTGATCATTAACAAAATATTCTGCCTCACCATCAGAATATACCGGAACACCACACTTAAAAAAACCTCTTCAAGCAGACCCAATCTTATACACATGTGGTAATATCTATTTCTATACCACTCAAGCCTCAGTCTAGCCAGGAGATCCAAATGTATTTCACTAATCAATTGCCTTGCTTTGGAAATCTGAGTGCAATCCTTCTAATTATTGCATTATATACATTTTAAAACTACAAGATATCCCATTATACATCTATTTAAGCCAATCCTTATACTTTATTTTAAAATGCTAACAATTAAAATATGGGGGAGAAAAGAAAACCCCACATCTCTTAGATCATCTGAAATATGGGAAAAGGTTAATAAACCAACTCTACAGAAACCAAATTTGGTTACATAAGCGTTTCACATTTCTATCTATCTTTCCAACCTCATCTTTCAATACTATCTAGACACACTGCATCCAGTTATACTAACCATAATTATCTTTAAGGGATTATGTTCTCGTCTGCCTCCAATGCCTTTGTGTAAACTTTGTACAAACCGTTTCCTCTGCCTAGAATACACTTCTCCTTGTCTAATTCGTCTCTACTATCTCTTCAAGATTTAGCTTAAGTATCTAAGAATTGTTTTCATTTCCCCTCAGACCAAGTTAAGCTCTCTTCCCCTTGTGCTCACGAAGCACACGACTGCAGTATACTAGTAGAAAGAATAACAGATCAAGAATTACAAGACTCACTGATAAAATATTGAGGTATGTTATGGGGTTTGAAAGACAGCTCTACTCAGAAGGTGAATCACTCCTCTGATTGTTACTCTTGAAGTAGGTTCAGTTCCCTTTTTATATTGTTACAGCACTCCCATGGCTTCCTTCACAGCACTCACCACCATTTAATTTTATACAATTGTTTGTAGAATTATTTAACCTGTCTCTCTCTAAATTGCAAGTCCCATGACAGAAAGGACAGCTCATACTATTCACAACTGTATCTTCTGGGCCCAGAAGACCCTGGACCATAATAACTGTTTAACAAATTTTGTTGAGTGAATGTTTCCAAAAAGCTTCATGACATTATGGGTCACTTGACATGCCATTTCAGTTCACTACTTCAAAAACGATATTATGAGATCATACCAAAGGTGCTTCATATATGCGACTTATATTTATAGAAATGATTATTATGAAATGATCATAACAACTATGGCCAAACTAAGAAAGGGAAATCATTCAATTTATTATTTCCGTGTTTACTTCCCTTATTAAACCAAGTTCCCAAATGGCGGCAATCATCTATAATTATAGCAAGGTAGCTACATAGTTCAGACTTTGGAGTTGAACTTCCTTGGACTCCTAGCTTTACCACTCAATAGCCTGGTAACCCTGGGCAAGTGGCTTACATCTCTCTGAGCCTTGGTTTACATATATCCGTAAAGTGAAGATAACACCACCTACCTCCTGGGATTGTTGTGAGGATAAAATGAATATATATAAAATGTTTACCAATGTGCCTGGAATTTAATAAGCCCTCAATAAAAACCAACTACTATTTACTATTATTAAGCCTTATGGTTAACTATAAAGGCTGATAGTTGATGTTCAAATGTTTATTGTTTGATAACTCTTCCCTTCATATCTCATAGGATATGAAAATATTTAAAACATTATGAAAAATAAGATTCTAATAAAGGCTAGGTATTATTTATTCTCTTCTTTGACATGTTAATTTTTTAAAGATTAAAAACAAAATAAGTATCTTGAAGAATCCTAATCAAGAAACACTGAAAGGTAGAGAAGTCACAACACTACACATCTTAAGTTAAATAGCATAAAAGATTCTCTTTCAGAACTTGGCTTTTGAGATTCTCAGTCTGGACACTGTTAAAAGGTAGAGCTTATGAAGTTTAAGTCTTACTAAAATTGATTGAGCACATTTACATAAAGGTAAGTTTAAGAATATATAAGACAAGCACTAGAGAAATCAGCCACAAAAGGATGTCATACTTTTCATTAAGAGGAGAAAATGATTAGACACCATCCAAAGGGTTTAAATGTGGAAGAACATATAAACTACTGGTTGTAGGTTCACCTTCTTCTTAACCATGGTTCCTCTCACCGAGGACTGGAACCAAGACCCTGGATAAACCACATCACTTGGTGGCTGAAATAATAAAATGGCTGGCACAATATCTATTCCACCTTACCACGATCACACAGAGACCATACTGTCCATTTTTTCTTGACCATTTATTCATCACTGATTAACTCCTTTCTTGGCAATTACATCCACATATTTCTTCTCTCATACTTTTTCCTTATCTTTTATAAATGTTCATGTCTTCAGAAAAATCATTTCCATTAGTCCTAATTTCTCCCAATTTAAGTCTAAAAAGTAAATAAACCCTAAGCTGCCCATCAACACTTGGAATATACCTATATCAAGGAAAAAGAAAGACTTTAAGGAAAATTAGCCTTAACTAATCCCATCAGTCTCTAACCAATTCACAGTGACTCTTAAAGCTGGTTACTCTTGTTAGGTAGTGGCAAAACATTTGGTAATACCATATGCCAAATGAGGCTATAGTTTGTAGAAATGTAGGACATTTTCAGGATATGGATGTATGATAGTTTCCTCTTGCCGTTTTTGAACCTAGTCCTGGAAGAGACCAAATGGAACTTGAGCCAGCCATTCTATGCCTGCAGCCTTCAATCTAAATTGACTGCAAGTCACATAATTTGAAGCTTTGGAGGACTGTACACATCAACAGCTCCTGTACTCTCAAACTGAGGTGATTATAAGCAGTAACTAAGAGAAGTGGCTGTCTTAGCAGGAGATGAAACCACAGCCCCAAGCTGTTTTAAGAGTTCCCTTCAGGACAAGGAAGAAAACTAGCCAGCAAAAATCAGATTAAGGGTGTTGCCTACCTAGAGGCAGCTGGCAATTAACTTAAAAGCTAAAAGAAAAGGGCAGAGCACAGAAGCCAGCAAGTAGAAGAATTTTCAGGCTAAGAAACTATGTCTAGATGTGGCTTCTCCCCCATGGAGCTTACTAAAAACAAAAAGAAAAATATTGACATTTTTTGAGGGAACGATATTGTCATGGAAACCCCAAAACTGCCCTACAGCAGCCAACAGCTATTAAATCTCTAAAATAATTCATGGCTCCAAAGCCTCACCAATAATATGTTAGCTATGAAAGCTGTGTAGCCCCCGAGAAAAATATGCTCCCCAAAGATCATTTCAAATAGGGCCAAGGAAAAGAATGGACAATAAAGAATTTCCAGAGAACAGCCAGGGGCCTGCTTGGGGCAAAGGAAATCACCCTGTACTAGTCAGATCATTCTAACTGCTGCTTTGACTCTCTGCTGTCCATTTCATAACCATGCCTGCTCTGCCTTTGGCAATTAAGTGCTACTGCTCCTTGCCATCCTGGGATCCAATTATCCCCATTGTATTTAGGTTTCCCAATCAGTGGCAGCAGTTCCCACTGTTAATTTCTCACTGATCACAGAGCTCTTCAAGGATGCTGGGGCTTCCCTCACAAATTTCTTTCCCAGGCAAAGGAAATGCCCCTAGTGCAGAGCCAGGGACTGCTAGATGGGCCATCCAAGAAGCCAGGACAGAGTCTTTGCTTTTCTTAGCCAATAGGATTTGCTGAATGCTACATTTTCTACTCTCTCCTTTTTGGTTGGTTAGGAACTTTTACTAAAGTTATCCTATTCTTTTTCTACCTATGTAACAATGGAGGAGGGGGCAGTTTGTGGGACTCCAGACCACAAAAAGCCATACCTAGACCTAACTGAGAGGACTGTACATCACCAAGAAATCAAAGACTTAAAAATTGGATATAGTAACTAAATAAGACTTTCGAGGTGTTTCCATTAAGGAAGGGGTAAGCATGTTCTTTGCATGGGAAGATGACTGAATAAGGACTGGATAGCTAAAGAGGTGTACTGTAGCAAAGATTATTAATCATCCATCCAGTACTCATTTGCTGCTTCTTTTTGCCATCAGAAGCCCATTGTTGCTGAGTTCCGATGTGCTTTTTTTTTTTATTTTAAAAAATTTTTTTATTTTTGAAAGAAAGAAAAAGAGAGGAAAGAAAGTGAGAGTGAAAGAAAGAAAAAAAAGAATGTAAGAGAGAAAGAAAGAGGAAGAGAAAGAGGGAGAGAGAACGGGATTCTTGTTCTATTGCCCAGGCTA
>CAUYLG010014883.1:0-17401 GCA_963573385.1 Cacajao melanocephalus | reverse complement strand
ATGTCCAGTTTGTTGATGATGAAGTTATTTCTGTTTCTTAATTTTCCTTCTAACAGTCTGGCCCCTCTGCTGTAGGACTGCTGAGGTCCACTCCAGGCCCTGCTTGCCTGGGGATCACCTGCAGCAGCTGCAGAACAGTAACGGTTGCTGCCAGTTTCTTTTTTTGCTATCTTTGTTCCAGAAGGATACCCGCCAGATGTCAGTCTGAGCTCTCCTTTATGAGGTGACTCTTTGGATACATGGGGGTCAGGGAGCTGCTTGAGGAGACAGTCTGTCCTTTATAGGAGCTCAAGTGCTGAGCTGTGAGCTCTGTTGTTCATTCAGAGCTGCTGGGCAGGTACGTTTAAGTCTGCTGCAGCAGAACTCGTAAACCCTTTTTTTTCCCCCAGGTGCTCTGTCCCGGGGAGTTAAGGCTTTATTTATGAGTTTCTGTTGTGCTGCTACCTTTTTTCAGGGCTGCCTTCCCCAGCAAGGAGGCAGCCTAGTCACTGCCTGCAGAGGCTTTGCTGAGCTGCTGTGGGCTCCACCCAGCTGCCGTGTCAACTTCCCTGCAGTCCTGTTTATACGGGTATAGTTAGAACTGCCTCGGCAATGACAGTCCACCTCTATAATGGCGGATTCTCTCTGTAATGGTGGACTACTTCCATAGTGGTGGACTGCCTCGGTAATGGCGGACGCCCCACCCCACAGAGCTGCACCGTCCTGGGTTCGGCTGTGCTTACTGTGAAACTCTCAATCCAAAGCGTTTCAGATTGCGGTTTTTTTGTGGGGGTGGGACCAGCTGAGCCTGATCACCTGGCTCCCTGCCTCAGAGCCCCCCCCCTTTTTTTTAAAGTTGAACGGGTGACTCTGTCTCCCAGGTGTTCCAGTCTCCTGTTGAAAAGGCACTGGGATCTGTGTGATTTCCCGTGTGGCAACCCACTGCACCAGCATGCTGAGATTCGTGGCGCTTTTTTGCCCGGGAATCTCCTAGCCTGGCTCCCTGTTCCAGTCCCCTTTTTTATCAGTTGAATGGGCAACTCTGTTTCCCAGGAGCTCCAATCACCAGCTAAAACGGTGCCCGGAGCTGTGTATTTTGTGCAGAGAACCACGGCACCGGCCAAAACAGCTGCACTGGCGACCTGTGGGGCTCCTTCACTTGGGAATCTCCTGGTCTGTGGGCAATAAAAATCCGTCTGGAAATGTGGCGTCCACTCACCCTCCGCGCTTTCGCTGGGAGCTGCAATCGTGAGCTGCTCCTAATCAGCCATCTTGGATCTGTCTTATTAGATGATCTTAATGTCACTGAGATTTGTGCTGAGGAATAGTTGGGAATGAATGAATGAATAAGGAATAAATGGAGGCATCCATCAGAGATTCACAAACCATCTAGAGATGAACCAAAAGGATTTAAGCCATGCTATCCCTTTGGAAAAATAAACACATGGGATCCTTATGTAGAACCCACTTACTTCAGTGTCAGTGTGATGAGAAATGAAATACCTTCATCCAGTCTTAGCTCATTTAGAATATAGGCTGTTTTCTTATCCACTCTAGTTATTGCTTTGAATATCATTAATCTGTTTTTCCTTGGTATCTAACATTTCTCTCTTTGTGTTTTATGTTGTTAGAAAATCATATGTACTTATTTGAGGGGAAAGATTATTCTAAAGAGCCCAGTAAGGAAGACAGAAAATCATTTGAACAACTGGTAAACCTTCAGAAAACCCTTTTGGAGAAAACTACTCAAGAGGGCCGATCACTCCGAAATAAAGGCAATGTAAGAAATGTTAATTTATTTCAAAGATGTTCTTCCAAACTCATTCTGAGAAAACAAAACAAAAATGATGCCAGCATCATTTTGTTCTTGTAGGATAACTTGTCAAGAAATAAGTATGTGTTTGTTGAAATGTTAATATAATTAACCATACCCTAGTATAAAAACTGTGGTAAAAAGTCAGCATAGAAAAATATTAAGAAGGAGAAACTATATTGTACGATTTAGTGCAAATGAAAGCAGCCTTGTCCATACAAATCACCCCTAAAGGTATCCCCATATTATACCAAAATACCATATCCTGCTGTTGGTAATTATGACCCTGTGGCACTAAGAGAGGATATCAATCATAAATGATATATGTAATGTTCACAGTGTTTGGCAGATAATAAGGGCTCATTAAATGCTAGCTATTACTAAGATAATCGTGATATTGAAATATAGTCTTAACAAAACTATATAATACATTGCAGAAAGATTTCCATTAAAAATGGTTAAAATGGCATCCTTCAGGGTATGCTTTCCATCAAGGAAAAAAGTTACTTTTCTGAAGTACCTTATTCCTAATGAAATGAATCAAAATGACTGTTTCCACCATGTCAGTGCTGTAGCTGAGTTAAGAGCAGGGTATCCTGGTCACTGTGCCTGTGAAGTGTGTAATACGAACTGTGCCTTCAAGTGCTTTGCCTTCAGTTCCCACCATGCAGGGCAGGGTTGAGATGCAGTGTTCTGTGAAATATTAAGCATGTTGCTTCTGTACAGTGTGCTGTAGGGATAATGAAACTTAGGGAAGAACGTTCTTGACCCTGGTGATGGATCCTGTTCCTCCTCTAGGTTCTCATCCCAGGCCTTGTGGAGGGATCTACCAAAAGGAAGCGGGTTCTGAGCCCAGAAGAGCTGGAGGACAGACAGAAGAAAAGACAAGAAGCAGCTGCCAAGAGAAGGAGACTCATAGAGGAGAAGAAGAGGCAAAAGGAAGATGCTCAACATAAGAAAAAGTATGTGTGCATTAACCAAGCTGGGGACCACAGTTGGTAAAGGAGTCCCTAATGTAGTGAGACCACAGTTGAACATCACTTTAAAAATACAGAAGATTTCTTTTAAGCGTGTTCCTATTGGTAACAGAATACTTTTTTTAATGCTTACTGTATGTAAGTGAAAAGTCCCAAGTGCCTAAGGCAGGGAAGATGGATTCCATTGAAACCAGAATTTTTTTTTTTTTTGAGTTGGATTCTTGCTCCGTCACCCAGGCTGGAGGACAGTGGGTATGGTCATTGCTCACTGCAGCCTCAACCTCCCATGCTCCAGTGATCTACCCATCATAACCTCCCTAGTAGCTGGGACCACAGGTGTGTGCCATCATGGCTGGCTAATTTTTTTATTATTTGTAGAGACAGTCTCATTGTGTTGCCCAGGCTTGCCTCAAGGTCCTGAACCCAAGCTTTCTTTCTGCCTTGACCTCCAAAGTGCTGGGATTACAGGCGTGAGCTACCATGCCTGGCCGAAACCAGAAAATTTTAAGATTTTATTGTAGCTATGTGACATACAGTAGTTTACTTGAACAATCTCTTTTAGGGATATTCTTAAAAACAGGAACATTCAGTGAGTGCTCATTATTGAATTGTAGTCAGGAAGCAGTTGGCCTAGTCAGTAAGTCTTGTTTGTTTACAAAAAAGCAGAAAACTTCAATCAGGATAAATTTCTAATTGCATTTCTACTTGGCAGATATTGTTTGTGAACAGCAGTATGAAATGTGCTCCAAGGGAAATTGTGTTTGTCTGGGTTAATTTCCTTTTCTCTCTGGCCTGCTCAAGGATGGCCTGGTGGGAATCCAACAATTACCAGTCCTTCTGCCTGCCCTCTGAAGAGAGTGAGCCAGAGGACCTTGAGAATGGGGAAGATGAGAGTTCTGCTGAGCTGGATTACCAAGACCCAGACGCTACCTCCCTCATGTACGTTAGTGGTGATGTCACCCACCCTCAGGCTGGGGCCGAGGATGCTCTCATCGTGCACTGTGTAGGTACGAGAAGTGATGCGGGCTGGGGAGGGGGGCCTCAACCCTTATGGTGCCAAGCACTGGGGGGAGGGTGCAGAACCCTGACCCAGGGGTGATGGTCCCAGTGTAGTATTGTGTGGTCAAAAAAGTGTGAATTTTAGAGTCAGGAGACATTCCAGAATCATTTCACTCTTGGCTTTCTCATTTACCTGGTTTAGTTATCCAATCTCTCAACTTCAACTTTCTTATTTATATAGTGGGACAATATCTGCCTTGTCCTCTGCACAAGGTTTTTAAGAGGGTGGAATGAAGCAACATTGATAAGACAAATCCTTTGAGAAAAAAAAAAACGTCAAGCTTGTTCCCTTGCTTGACCTTTATACTTTTTACTTCATCTGCCTAAAACCCTCTTCCAGATAACCACATCAAGTGTCATTCAAATGTCTGTTTCTCTGAGAGGTCTTCTGTGATCACCTCATACAAAACAGGCCCCATCCTCCCTCTGTTATTCCCTGTCCCTTCTCCCATATTTTCCTTTATCACACCTGTCCCACCTCACATATTACCTACATATTTGTTTATTTGACTGTTGAATTAAAAAGTATGCTTCATGGAAGCAGGGTTTTTTTGTTGTTGTTGTTGTTGACTGCTGTGACTCTGGTGTCTAGAACAATGCCTGACCCATAATACATGCTAAAAAACATTTGTAGTATGAATAAATGACTGTAAATTCTAAGATACTAAGCAGCTTTGTTAATACCAGCTTGAATAAGTCATTTAACCTTTCCTCTTCCTTGCCTGTGTGCTGTTGCATAACCAGTGCTTCTACTCACTCTGTAATATTCCATCTATTCTCCATCCTTCCACAGTCATCTCCCAGGAATCACAGATGCACCACAGAGATTTTGCTCATTCAGAACACTTAATTTTTGAGATGCTTTCCTGTTATGATGGTCCCAGGTATATCGTCCAGAAAACATAAACATATTTGGGAAGTCTAACCTGTGATATTCCTAGGAGATCAGATATTTTTTTTTTTCCTTTTGAAAAAATTATTCTTCCACAAGCCCTTTTGTGTGCCTTTGTTTTTCTAAATTGTGGACTGGACTGAAAATTTTCTGTTTCTTCAATCAGATGACTCTGGCCGCTGGGGCAGAGGTGGTTTATTTACAGCCCTGGAAAAACGATCTGCTGAGCCAAGAAAAATATATGAGCTGGCTGGGAAAATGAAAGGTAAGAAGCAAAGCAGAAGGAACGGTTAAGGATAGAATAAGAGAGGACACAGTATCATGAGGGTTACACTGCACTAGATAAGAAATCAGAATAACTGGTTGGGAACTGAATTCTGTCATAAATTAGCTACTTGTTCTGTGACTTCAAGGCATTCCCTTACCTTTTCTGTGCCTATTTCCTCATCTGTGATTTGTGAAGAATACTTGTTCTACCTGCTTCATGGAACTGAAGTGAGCATAATGAATGTGTGTATTCTGAAAAGTGTCAATCCTGCATACGTGTTAAAGTATTGGAATGGGCCGGACACAGTAGCCTTTGCTTGTAATCCTAGACTTTGAGAGGCTGAGGCAGGAGGATTGCTTGAGGCCAGGAGTTTGAAATCAGCTTAGGCAACATAGTGAGACTCTGTCTCTACAAAAAATTAAAAAATCAGCTGGGCGTGGTGGTGCACACCAGTAGTCTCAGCTACTCAGGAGGCTGAGGTGGGAGGATCACTTGAGCCCAAGAGGTTGAGGTTGCAGTGAGTTATAATTGCACCACTACACTACAGCTTGAGTGAGAGTGAGACCCTGTCTCATTAAAAAGAAAGAGAAAAAGAAAAAAAAGTATTGAAATAAAGACGAATATCTCATGAAAACATTAAAGACCTGTGGGAGGCTGGGGGTTGTGGCTCACACCTGTAATCCCAGCACTTTGGAAGGCCAAGATGAGACAAATTCCAAACCAACCTCACCAACATGACGAAACCCTCTCTACAAAAAAAAAAAAAAAAAATTACAAAAATTAGCCAGGCATGGTGGCACATGCCTGTAATCCCAGCTACTGGGGAGGCTGAGGCACAAGAATCACTTGAACCTGGGAGGTAGAGGTTTCAGTGACCCGAGATCACGCCATTGCACTCCATCCTGGGTGACAGACCAAGACTTTGTCTCAAAAAAAAGACCTATGGGAGAGAAATTGGACACACCGTTAAAATGCTGACCAGAGCTCGGGTTTGGTGATGAGGGGAATGAAGATGTGTTATGAAGTCAGCACAGCCTGGGTTATAACACTCCCTGGAGACAGAAATAAAGCTCTTTGGTGCCAGGGGAACGTAGAAGCCTGAACAATGTTGTCCCTTGGCACAGAGAAGGGAAAAAGACACCTCCTCTTAGATCCAGAAATGACAAAGTGGCAAGAGGAATAAAATTATTATTGTGGTCATTTTCTGGAGATGGAAGGACCTTGTCTGATACAGAAGGGTACTCCAGATTCCTTAGAGGTTGGTTTTTCCCAATCCTGCCGAGTTCTGTATGGTAGAAAGGGAGGTAAGAACGTAAAGAGTGAGTACTTTTTCTAGTAAAACAAGTTACTGAAAGAAGGGTTTAATGTATGTCAAAATAGTCAATCCAGATCTAGATGCTGATTGGGCAGTTGGCAAAGCAGAACCCCAGAGCCGGAGGTGCAGACTGAGGAGTTACCTGTTTGGAGTCTGTGTTTGAAACCATGTGGGAGGGAGGATGGAGAAATGAGAGGCACAGAACAGACCTGGAAAACACCTCCGCTTAGTACTGGAGGCAAGAAGATGGAATTTCTGACGGAAGGAATCGCCAGAAAATTAGGAAACCTTGTGCAGTATTTGGAAGTACAAGGGAAGAAAGTATGTCAAGAAGGCAAAGTTCATGGTGTCGGACACCGACGTGAGGATGAATTGGGAAAGGGCCATGGATTTGAACCAAGGTCGCTCACCTGACCTTGGAGCACTTTGTGGAGAGTGGGAAGCTCAGATTTAAGGCCTGAGTGCTCAGTAAGGACATGGAGATGGGAGTGTGCAGTTTTCTCTGAAGAAGAACTGAAGCAGGTTGTAGCAAAGTAGATGAAGCTGTGGACTGGAATTCCCTGGGAAGGCTTCATGGAGGTTATGACAGTTGTCTTGGGCCTGGAAAGGTGGGTTGAATTTAGATAGGTGGAAAGAAATGGCAAATGGATTCCCAACTGCTCATTACAACACCTGCTGTTCACCGTCTGTGGGTATGGAAGGACCCAGGCAGTCACCCTGTTTCTTTGTGTGAAGGATGGCATACAAGCCACGCAGGCCAGAGTGGAAGGTTAAGGCAGAAGAATAGAGGAGAGTTTCGTTGTCACCAGAGGCTCGGGCCACATCATAGAAGACTGCACATGATTTGTCCAGGGAGATACCATTCTAAGTAGAACCTTATCTAATGGAATGGGTAATGGCTGGTCGTTTGGGGGATTTGATCAAAAGGATGGCAGAGCACAACCAATATTTTAGAATGAATGAACAGAAAGTTCAAACTGGTATCCACCTAACCAATAGACAGTCTCTGTAAAATAAGATGAACATAGGTTGATTTCTTGTGTGTGTGTGTTTTTTTTTTTTTTGGTTTGTTTTTGTTTTTATTTTTGAGACAGAGTCTCACTATCTGGAGTACGATGGCACAGTCTTGGCTCACTGCCATCTCCGCCTCCCAGGCTCAGGTGATCTTCCTGCCTTAGCCTCCCATGTAGCTTGGACCACAGGTACACACCACCACACCTGGCTACTTTTTTGAATTTTTGGTAGAGACAGTTTTGCCATGTTACCCAGGCTGGCCTGGAACTCCAGAGCTCAAGTGATCCACCTCAACCTCCTCAAGTGCTAGAATTACAGGCATAAGCCACTGTACCAAGCCTGAGGTTTTTAAGGAGAATGAGAAAGATGACTTACTTGTTTTGAATCAATTATCTTTGACTACAGGGATTAGTAAGAAGGGTGGCTGGCACCAGTCTGAGGTTGGGTGGCAGTTAAGGAGCAGATGTCCTTGCAGAAGATTATTTTTATGTAAGGTTGCTAGGGCCCTTGTGCAAGGTTGTGGTTTTTGTAAAATCTTTTGTGATAGTTGTTGTTATCAGGCATTGATGCATTAGCACCTTCCCTTCATGGCTTTCCCTGGCTCTGTTTGTCAGAGTTTTGTTTTATTTTTTGAGACAGGGTCTCATCCTGTCAGGCTAGAGTACACTGGCGTGATCCTAGCTCACTGCAGCCTCTAACTCCTTTGCTCAAGAGATCCTCCTGCCTCAGCCTCCCAAGTAGCTAAGACTACAGGTACACACCACCAAACCCAACTAATTTTTTCTCATGTTTTGTAGAGACTGGGTCTTGCCTTGTTGCCCAGGTTAGTCTGGGACCCCTGGCTTCCAGCAGTCCTCCCGTCTCAGCCTCCTAAAGCACAGGGATTACAGGTGTGAGTCACTGTGCTCAGCCATGTTTGTCAAGAGTTTTTAACACAAGCATCTCTATTTTGATTCTGACTGCTTTCACATCAGCTTATGTAAAGCCATAGAATTAAATTAGCACATTTTTCTTCACTATCAGTTTTATTTTACTTGGATGGGGTAGAAAAATATGTTATACAAACAGCTATAGATAAAGTAGAATGTAATAATTTGAATGATTTAAGATAAGCACAAAACTTCCAAAGGAGTTTCAAGCTCATAATGCTCCCTCCTCGGAGCCCCCAGCTACCTCTGGGTATCATATTCACTTTCTGATGTCTACAGAGGTACTTTGTTGATGTTGTTTGAGGAGCATTAAATTAGGAGATCATAAAAATTCAGGAGTGAAGCAGGTGAGTACCCAGCTAAGGTATTGACTGAGGCCAGGAAAGTGAGAAAGGGCTATGAAGGAAGGTGGGTTCTGAAACCCAACTGAATTTGAAAAAGGCAAGATAAAGGAGGATTCATTCCTTGGTGAACCTGGTGTTCTTTATGATGCTCCTTTCTGTTCTACCACAGACTTGAGTTTGGGAGGTGTCCTTTTATTTCCTATTGATGATAAAGAGTCAAGAAACAAAGGGCAAGATTTGGTAAGTAAAAACCCGCATTTCTTTTCAGAACTGAAAGTGGACTCACATCAACTTCTCTTGAAGCGTCTCCTGTCCCCATTGGCCTCTCTACTAGTGTCTTAGTTTATTAGGGCTGCCGTAACAAAAAGCCACAGACTGGGTAGCGTAAACAGCAGAAATGTCTTTCCTCACAATTCTGGAGGCTGAAAGTCCAAGGTCAAGGTGTCAGCAGGTTTGGTTTTTCCCGAGGACTCTCTCCTTGGCTTGCAGATGGTGGTCTTGTTGCTGCTCATGCGTATCCCTGGTGTCTGTGTGTCCAGATTGTCCTTCTTGTAAGCATTCCACTCAGAATGGATCAGGCCTCACCCTAACACCCTTGTTTTAACTTTATCACCCGTTTAAAGACCCTGTTTCTAAATACAGTCACATGAGGTACCAGGGGTTAGGGCTTCAATATATGAGTTTGAGGGGACACCGTTCAGCTCATAACAAGTAGTTTGGGCCGTAGCCTCCACTGTACTTTCCCTGTCCCCATCCTTCCATTCATTCGTCCCTGGAGCACTGTCCAGACAGCAGACTCCACCTAAGTACAAGCATTTCTATTTGTCTTTTTATCCTCAGTACCCCACATAGTACTGGCTCATAAGAAATGCTCCATAAATATTTACTGCATGAGTAAGAAAGCATGACTCAAAACTCTGAGGGTTTCATTTCATATCGTGAAAATTTCTATGAAAAGCTGTGTTTTCTAGTCAGCCATAATGAAGCAGGGGAGAGAAATTAATCCATATGTCCTCTGCCCACATCAGAATCGTTTTGCATCTTAGGCATATCTCTCCTGCTTACCTGTCATTTGGGATGCCTGAGGTGAGTTTGATTTACCACACCTACCTGGCTTTCTCCAAGGCCTGGATTCATTTTCAAATTTTAAGCTAGAATTAAGAAGAAATTTCAAAACCAGGCTAAAAGAGAGGCTCCTGCTCTTGAGGTTGCTGGTCTGTGTGACTGTGTTAGGCTGTTTTTGCGTTGTGATAAAAGAGCTCCCTGAGACTGGGTAATTTGTAAAGAAAAGAGATTTATTTGCTCATGGTTCTACATGCTGTACAGGAAGCATGGTACTGACATTTGCTCCTGGTGGGGGCTTCAGGAAGCTTACGGTCATGGCAGAAGGCAAAGGGGAAGCTAGTGTATCAAACATGGCAAGAGCAGGAACAAGACAGAGTAGGGGACAGTACCATGCTGCTTTAAATAACTAGATCTCAAGTGAACTTTACCAGAGCGAGAATTCATCACCAAGAGTTATGGCAAGGGTATGGCACTTAGCAATTCGTGAGGATTCCACCCCATGATCCAATACCTCCCGCTAGGCCCCACTTCCAACACTGGGGATTACATCCCAACATGAGATTTGGAGGGGACACACATCCGAACTACACAGTGACTAACAACAAAGTGGTTTCTGTTGAGTCATTCCTTCAGTAATTTCTAAAATGCTAAAAAAGAAGAACAGCAAAGTGTCTGTGCATGAGAAACTCAGAATCCAATGATTCAGGAAAACTGTTTACAGCGAGTCGAGCACCATGTCTATGATATGACTGTGGTGATGTCATCCCGGAAGCTCCCTTGACACGATCCAGTTCCACTTAGGTTACGTTGGTTGACAGATAACTTGGCATTTTATCCTTATGGGAATCATTTGAACAGAGATGGAATGACTGCTTGTCCTGGGGGTTGTGGAGCTGACTCAGGCATCAAAGGACTGGAATACAGGAACCTCTAAGATCTTTTCCATGCCTACAATTCAGAAAAGTTTTTTTTTATCCTTGAGAGCTTTTGGAAAGTATGTGTTTTGGACTCGTTTTCTGGTTGTAATATATTTTAAAAAGAAGAAAAAAGCTTGTATAAAGTGACCACAAAGTAATAATTATGATGGGACGTGAAGTCTTACATACAGTAGGACGTTGCTGTTTAGGCACAGCATCTGAAAGAGATGAAGCCAAGCCCAAGTGACCTCTCAAGGGCTGTGCCCCCTCCATGGTGGTCATTTGGCTGACAGTGTGGCTGTCTCATGTCGGGTTGGTCATCTAATGGTGATTCTTTCCAGTTGGCCTTGATTGTGGCTCAGCATCGTGATCGCTCCAATGTCCTATCTGGCATTAAGATGGCAGCCCTAGAAGATGGCCTGAAGAAGATATTTTTAGCAGCAAAGAAGAAGAAAGGTAAGTTCTTCCACCTGTGCTCAAGAGTAGATGAATTTGTTTCTAGGTATGTGATATGACTTTTGAAGGGAGGGGAGAAATGTCAAGACCCCATTTAATATTCATGGTAAAGGCAAACCACAGAAGTGATCACCCCACCATCTTGTATTCATATAGCCCCTTTCCTTTCCAAAACACTCTTAATATCTGTTATCTCTGTAGGCTGTATCCACCCCCTGGGTATCTTTACCATGATTTTACAGATGAGGAAGCAGAGGACTAGAAATGAAGCAACTTGATCATATGCAATTGATAAATGCTGTTTATTTAATCTCCTCTTAGAGCCACAGTCCACAATAACAGACAGTTCTCTGACAAAAATGAATTTAGTTTTGTTTCCAAACCTAGTGTGTCTCAGAGTTTATTGAATTGATTGGCTTGTTAGAGAATCTTTGCTTATTTTAATTTTCTTCCACCAGTTATAATCTATTTCCATTGTATGTATTTCCATAACTTCTGTTCAACAGAATAATTTGTTTTTTCTTATTACAATTTTTCCCCAGAATATTTTTACATTATAATTGTGTGCTTTGGGTGGGACAGTCAATAATTATTTTCTCCAATTTATGTTTTATACCTATCAATCAATTTTTGATGAGTGAAGACGTCTGTTCTTTTCTTCATAATAGCAAGTGTTCATCTTCCACGCATTGGACATGCCACAAAAGGTTTTAACTGGTATGGTACTGAGCGACTTATTCGGAAACATCTGGCTGCAAGAGGCATCCCAACTTACATGTATCCTTTTGTGATCTTAATTGTGTGTTCTCCCAACCTAAGAGGGAAAAATTTGCTGGTGTCACTATTTAATCCAAGACCAGGTTTCTTCCTGCCACAGTCTTTACTCTGCTGCTCTTCAGTGAGACAAAGTAAGAAGCACTTTCTAACTTGTGTATATCAAATATGTACACGCAACAAGACTAAACACATCCAAGCATTTCTGGATGCCAGCAGATAAATTAACAGATACATAAAGGGGAGAATTAATTGAATAATTGTTATTTGGTAAAATTGAATCTTTCCCATCACTTCTGTAGAGATCCTTCAGTTCTTGAAACAAGGCTTAATTCTAAGAACTTCACTCTTCATTTTAATGAATAGATAAGCAAACAAATAAATGAGCTATTTTATTTCTGAACCTTTTTGATGTGTTATTAAAAGACAGTATGAAATTAACTTTAACCATGAAGTCATGATCTGCTTTAGCTAGACTAGTGTTTTCTTCTAATGACCTCCGTGCTGTATAAGTTAACATATTTTGAACTATTTAACAGGTCCCAAAATTACTAGAAAAAGCAGAATTGACCCCTAAGTGCTATAATCACACAGAAACTTCATTTTTTTACTGAGATATTTGACTGAAATTCACTCAGTGATGGTTTTCAGGATATTTATTTATTTTTATTATACTTCAAGTTCTGGGGTACATGTGCAGAACATGCAGGTTTGTTACATAGGTATACACGTGCCATGGTGGTTTGCAGCATCCAATACCCTGTCATCTACATTAGGTATTTCTTCTAATGCTATCCCTCCCCTATCCCTCCATGCCTGGCTATCCATCCCCTAGCCCCCCACCTGCTGACAGTACCCAGTGTGTGATGTTCCCCTCACTGTGTCCATGTGTTTGCATTGTTCAACACCCACTTATGAGTGAGAACATGCAGTGTTTGGTTTTCTGTTCTTGTGTCAGTTTGCTGAGATTGATGGTTTCCAGCTTTATCCATGCCCCTACAAAGACATGAACTCATTCTTTTTTGTGGCTGCGTAGAATTCCATGGTGTATATGTGCCACATTTTCCTTATCCAGTCTGTCATTGATAGGCATTTGGGTTGGTTCCAAATCTTTGCTATTGTGAACAGTGCCACAAACATATGTGTGTATCTATCTTTATAACAGAATGATTTGTAATCCTTTGGGTATATACCCAGTAATGGGATTGCTGGGTCAAATGGTATTTCTATTTCTAGATCCTTGAGGAATCGTCACACTGTCTTCCACAGTGGTTGAACTAATTTACACTCCTACCAACAGTGTAAAAGCATTCCTATTTCTCCATATCCTTCCCAGCATTTGTTGTCTCCTGATTTTTCAATGATCGCCATTCTAACTGGCATGAGATGGTATCACAATGTGGTTTTGATTTGCATTTCTCTAATGACCAGTGATGGTGAGCTTTTTTTCATGTTTGTTGCCTCCATAAATGTCTTCTTTTGGGAAGTGTCTGTTCATGTTATTTGCCCAAATTTTGATGAGGTGGTTTGTTTTTTACTTGTAAATTTGTTTAAGTTCTTTGTAGATTCTGGATATTAGCCCTGTGTCAGATGGATAGATTATAAAACTTTTCTTTCATTTTGTATGTTGCCTGTTACTCTGATGATAGTTTCTTTTGCTGTGCAGAAGCTCTTTAGTTCAATTACATCTCATTTGTCAATTTTGGCTTTTGTTACCATTGCTTTTGGTGTTTCAGTCATGAAGTCTTTGCCCATGCCTATGTCCTGAATGGTATTGCCTAGGTCTTCTTCTAGGGTTTTTGTGGTTTTAGGTCTTACATTTAAGTCTTTAATCCTTCTTGAGTTATCTTTTGTATAACATGTAAGGAAGGGGTCCAGTTTCAGTTTTCTGCATATGGCTAGCCAGTTTTCTCAACACCATTTATTAAATAGGGAATCATTTCCCCATTGTCTGTTTTTGTTAGGTTTGTCAAAGATCAGATGGTTGTAGATGTACAGTGTTATTACTGAGGCCTCTGTTCCATTGGTCTGTATCTCTGTTTTGGTACCAGTATCATGCAGTTTTGGTTACTGCAGCCTTGTAGTATAGTTTGAAGTCAGGTAGCATGATGCCTCCAGCTCTGTTTTTGTTGTTGTTGTTTTGTTTGTTTGTTTGTTTTTGCTTAGGATTTCTTGACTACGAGGGCTCTTGTTTGATTCCATATGAAGTTTAAGGTGTTTTTTTTCAATTCTTTGAAGAAAGTCTATGGTAGCTTGATGGGGATAGCATTGAATCTAAATTATTTTGGTCAGTATGGCCATTTTCACAATATTGATTATTCCTAACCATGAGCATGGAATGTTTTTCCATCTGTTTGTGTCCTCTCTTATTTCCTTGAGCAGTGGTTTGTAGTTCTCCTTGAAGAGGTCCTTCACGTCCTTTGTTAGTTATATTCTTAGGTATTTTATTCTCTTTGTAGCAATTGTGAATGGGAGTTCACTCACGATTTGTCCGTTTTTCTATTACTGGTGTTTAGGAATGCTTGTGATTTCTGCACATTGATTTTGTATCCTGAGACTTTGCTGAAGTTGCTTATCAGCTTAAGGAGATTTTGGACTTAGACAATGGGGTCTTCTAAATACACAATGGTGCCATCTGCAAATAGAGACAATTTGACTTCCTCTTTTCCTAATTGAATACTTTTTTTTTTTTTTTTTTTTTTTTTGCCTGATTGCCTTGGCCAGGGCTTCCAATAATGTGTTGCATAGGAGTGGTGAGAGAGGGCATCCTTGTCTTGTGCTGGTTTTCAAAGGGAATGCTTCCAGTTTTTGCTCATTCAGTATGATATTGGCTGTGGGTTTGTCATAAATAGCTCTTATTACTTTGAGATACATTCCATTGATACCTAATTTATTGAGTTTTTAGCATAAAGTCCTGTTGAATTTTGTTGAAGGCCTTCTCTGCATCTATTGAGATAATCATGTGGTTTTTGTCTTTGATTCTGTTTATGTGATGGATTACGTTTATTGATTTGCTTATGAACCAGCCTTGCATCCCCCAGATGAAGCTGACTTGATCATGATGATAAGCTTTTTGATGTGCTGTTGGATTTGGTTTGCCAGTATTTTATTGAGGATTTTCGCATCAATGTTCATCATGGCGATTGGCCTGAAATTTTCTTTTTTAGTTGTGTCTCTGCCAGGTTTTGGTATCAGGGTGATGTTGGTCTCATAAAATGAGTTAGGGAGGATTCCCACTTTTAGGATTGTTTGGAATAGTTTCAGAAGGAATGGTACCAGCTCCTCTTTGTATGTCTGGTAGAATTCGGCTATGAACCGGTCTGGACCTGGACTTTTTTTGGTTGGTAGGCTATTAATTGCTGCCTCAATTTCAGACCTTGTCATTGGTCTATTCAGGGATTCAACTTCTTCCTGGTTTAGTCTTGGGAGGGTGTAAGCATGCAGAAATTTATCCATTTATTCTAGATTTATGGTTTATGTGCATAGAGTCATTTGTAGTAATCTCTGATGGTAGTTTGTATTTCTGTGGAATTGGTGGTGATAGCCGCTTTATCATTTTTTATTGTATCTGTTTGATTCTTCTCGCTTTTCTTTTTAATTAGTCTGGCTAGCAGTCTATCTACTTTGTTGATCTTTTCAAAAAACCAGCTTACGGATTTATTGATTTGTTTGAAGTTTTTTTGTGTCTCTATCTCCTTCAGTTCTGCTCTGATCTTAGTTATTTCTTGTCTTCTGCTAGCTTTTGAATTTGTTTGTTCTTGCTCCTCTAGTTTTTTTAATTGTGATGATAGGGTGTCGATTTTAGATCTTCCCTTGCTTCTTATGTGGGCATTTAGTGTTATATGTTTCTCTCTAGACACCGCTTTAAGTGTATCTCTGAGTACGTTGTGTCTTCGTTCTCATTGGTTTTGAAGAACATCTTTATTTCTGCCTTCATTTCAGTATTTATCCAGTAGTCATTCACGGGCAGGTTGTTCAGTTTCCATGTCCTTTGTGTGGTTTTGAGTGACTTTCTTAATCCTGAGTTCTAATTTGATTGCACTGTGGTCTGAGAGACTGTTTGTTATGATTTCCATTCTTTCGCATTTGCTGAGGAACGTTTTACTTCCAATTATGTGGTAAATTTTAGAATAAGTACAATATGGTGCTGAGAAGAATTTATATTCTGTGGATTTGGGGTGGAGAATTCTGTAGATGTCTATTAGGTCTGCTTGGTCCAGATCTCAGTTCAAATCCTGGATATCCTTGTTAATTTTCTGTTTCATTGATCTGTCTGATATTGACAGTGGGGTGTTAAAGTCTCCCACTACTAGTGTGTGGGAGTCTAAGTCTCTTTGGAGGTCATTGAGAACTTGCTTTATGTATCTGGGTGCTCCTATATTGGGTGCATATATATTTAGGGTAGTTAGCTCTTTTTGTTGCATTGATCCCTTTATTATTACGTAATGCCCTTTGTCTCTTTTGATCTTTGTTGGTTTAAAGTCTGTTTTATCAGAGGCTAGCATTGTAACCCCTGCTTTTTTTTTTTCCTCTCCATTTGCTTGGTAAGTCTTCCTCCATCCCTTTATTTTGAGCCTGTGTGTGTCTTTGCACATGAGATGGGTCTCCTGAATACAGCACACCGATGGGTTTTGACTATTTATCCAATTTGCTAGTCAGTGTCTTTTGATTGGCCACTTAGCCCCTTTACATTTAAGGTTAATATAGTTATGTGTGAATTTGATCCTGCCATTTTGATACTAGCTGGTTGTTTTGCCCGTTAGTTGATGCAGTTTCTTCATAATGTCTGTGGTCTTTACCATTTGGTAGGCTTTTGCAGTGGCTGGTACTGGTTGCTTCTTTCTTGTAAGGCAGGCCTGGTGGTGACGAAGTCTCTCAGCATTTGCTTTTTCGTAAAGGATTTTATTTCTCCTTCACTTAGGGAACTTAGTTTGGCTGAATATGAAATTCTGGATTGAAAATTCTTCTTTAAGAAAGTTGAATATTGGCCCTCACTCTCTTCTGGCTTGTAGGGTTTCTGCTGAGAGATCCATTGTGAGTCTGATGGGCTTCCCTTTGTCTGTAACCTGACCTTTCTCTTTGGCTGCCCTTAGCAATTTTCCCTTCATTTCAGCCCTGGCGAATCTGACGATTATGTGCCTTGGGGTTGCTCTTCTTGAGGAATATCTTTGTGGTGTTCTCTGTATTTCCTAAATGAATGTTGGCCTGCCTTGCTACGTTGGGGAAGTTCTCGTGGATAATATCCTGAAGAGTGTTTTCCAAATTTGTTTCATTCTTCCCATCACTTTTAGGCACACCGATCACACTTAGATTTGGTCTTTTCACATAATCCTATATTTCTTGGAGGCTTTGTTCATTTCTTTTGACCCATTTTTTTCTAATCTTGCCTTCTCGCTTTATTTCATTGAGTTCATTTTCAATATCTGATACCCTTTTTTCTCCTTGATCAATTTGGCTATTGAAACTTGTGTATGCTTCATGAAATTCTCGTGCTTTTTTTTTCAGCTCCATCAAGTTGTGTATGTTCTTCCTTATGCTGGCTATTCTAGTTAGCATTTTGTCTAACCTTTTTTCAAGGTTCTTAGCTTCCTTCCATTGG
>CAUYLG010014882.1:0-74491 GCA_963573385.1 Cacajao melanocephalus | reverse complement strand
TTTACAAGAGCTTCTGAAAGAAGCACTATAAACAGAAAGGAACAACCAGTATCACTCATCCTAAAAACTTACCAAAATGTAAACAGTATCTCCATAATGAAGAATCTACATCAACTAATGGGCAAAATAGCCAGCTAGCATTAAATCATAATAGTGAACTCACAAATATTAATATTAACCCTAAATTTAAATGGATTAAATGCCCCAATTAAAGACACAGACAGGCAAATTGAACAAAAAGTCAAAAACCTATTGGTACGCTGCATCCAGATTTATCTCACAAGCATCGACACACAAAGACTTAAAACAAAGGGATGGAGGAAGATTCACCAATCAAATGGAAAGAAAAAAAAAACAGGAGTTGTAATTTTTGTCTCCGACGAAATAGACTTTAACAGTAACAAAGACTGAAAGAAACAAAGAAGGATATTATATAATGGTAAAAGAATCAATGCAACAACAGGAGTTAATGATTATAAATATATATGCACCCAATATAGGAGCACCCAGATAAATAAGACAAGTTTTAAATGGCTTATAAAGAGACTTGGACTCCGGCACAATAATGGCAGGAGATCTTGACACCACATTGTTAATATTCGACAGACCAACGAGATAGAAAATTAATAGGGAATTTAGACCTGGAATAAGTAAACTTAGTGAATATCTATAGAATTCTTCACCCCAGGTCTCTAGAACATACATTTTTCTCAGTATTATACCTATCCTGAAAGTGACTATATAATTGGAAGTAAATCACTCCAGATTTGCATAGCATTTCACAGACTTAAATGAAATATTGGTTGGCTGTTTGTTATTTTCTTCCCTTATTCCTTCCTGTCTCTGTTGTTAAGTACGGTTATTGGCATAAAAGAGGTTTTTAATACCTATTCCTAGATTGTATTCCAGCCTGGGCAATAGAGCAAGAATTCTGTTCTCTCTCCCCCTTTTTTCTTTCTTCTTCTTTCTTTCTCTCATTAAAAAAGAAAAGAAATGTCATATATTTTAAACTATATTAATATAATCTAAATTTAATAAATAAACTGGATTATTGACTTGTTTAACTGATAGTTTCATAATAAGCCCCAAATATTATTTGAATAAATGACTTTAAAACTGATGCTTCCTTTTTCTTTAACAGTTCATCTAATATTCATAAAAGTTTCCTTTCCGTTTCTATGTGGCCTGATGGCATGACTGCAAATATTTTTAAATGCAAATAAAAGTCGAACCCAATGCTTCTACCTTCACAGGCTTAGAACTTGCAAGGAAGTTCCTGAGTCTGTTTAGTTTACCTTGTTGCTTCTGTGAGGGCTGTTCTTAGGCTACTGGCCAACTATAGCTACTTATTAGCATAAAGGTTAGATCATATAACTACTCCTATTAAATGCAGCCTACCAGGCCAGGCATGGTGGCTCATGCCTGTTATTCTAGCACTTTGGGAGGCCAAGGTGAGTGGATCACCTGAGGTCAGGAGTTTGGTGGCCAACATGGTAAAACCTCGTCTTTACTAAAAATACAAAAGTTAGCTAGGCATGGTGGCACGTGCCTGTAATCACAGCTACTGAGGAGGCTGGGGCAGGAGAACTGCTTGAAACCGGGAGGTGGAGGTTGCAGTGAGCTGAGACTGTGCCACTGCACTTCAGCCCGGGCGACAGACTGAGACTCTTGTCTCAAAAAAATAAAAATTAAAAAAAAATAAAAATAAATGTAGCATACTGGATTCTATCCACCTACTTTACTGTATAGTTTACCCACTCTGTTTTATTATTGGAAGCAAGAAATAACCTTTGCGTACCAACTCAAGAATTTTTTTTCCAGCTTAAAGGAAAAGTCCCCATTTAAAATGATCATATTGTAACCCTACCTATTTCATTCAAAACCCTGAAGTGAGAGGATACATATGTTGATGATGATTCTTATTTTTTTCATCATTGGTCTTATAAACCCAACATTTCTCTAAACTGAGGTTTTAGAACCAGTTTGTGACAAATTCAGTGAAATATTTCAGTAATAAAATGATTTTATTTGTATGAGATATACATGATAGTCTTCCTAGAAATTCAGTGAATACAAAAGTTAAAATATTTTCACAGAAATATGGCAATTAACAATAGATGCCAGTGCCAAAAGGATTATGTATTTTCACTATTTTTCAGTGATTCATTCACTTGTATTAACAAAACTTTCAGAGACAAGGAGCCTCTGAGGCTGTGTTTAGGGAGGAACCAAATGGAGCACAACATAAGCAAACATCACCTGCAGCCTGGCCTCTTCCCTGTGGAAACCATAATAAGGGCAGGGAACCCTTAAAAGATAATGTGTCACTGTGCCGGGAAGTACTGGCTATTAAATAGGCTTAGAGTTGTAGGTAGCATTTGCCAAGCATGTCATTATCTAAAGACATATCCAGCAAACAAATGCAATCTGAAAATGTGTACTAGAAGGGCCACTAGGAAAATACTGGTTTGTTTTGGCACAGGGTGCCTCTGACAGCAATCTACTGGTGAAGCAGCATTCTACTAACCAGGTGTATGATACATATTGGGTACGGACTGTCTGAACCTACACAGAGGCTCACTTGAAACCTCCAAAGATCACCCATTCTCTGATAAATTACCAGGTGTAGTCTTAAACCCAACCTTGGAGAGAAAAATCTGAAGGGATTTTGTTAATGACAAATATTCTGGAAGATATACTCACTTAAATGTATTAGAAGTATTCTAAATGTTCCTTCTCTAATAAGTTTTCCTGATTTCCATTACTCAGCTTATAGATATGCCCCAGTTCCATATGTGTAATTCCTCACTTGATCCTTCTGTTGCCCTCAGTCTTTTAATTATACTGTTTTGGAGGATTACTGCACAGATTCTGTTTCTTGAGTTGAACTCACTTATTTTTCAAAGAGGGGTCTGACAAAAGTCCAAAGTTTGCCCAAAGATGGAGAGAGCTTTATAAAAAGTACAGACTCAATGTCCTCATGAAGACCTATAGAATCTGAACCCCTGGCAAGGCTAGAATTTGTCTTTTTTGAAGGTTCTATAAGTGATTCAAAAGGTTTTATAAGGGCACCCAGGTTCGAAAGCTACTGATGGCCCTTGGGGATATTCAATAATAAATGATAACAGAGTATTCAGTAAACCACCCTCCCAGGCAAACGAAGGCATAGGAGGGTCTAAAATAGTTCCCATCTTAGGCCAGGCATGGTGGCTTATTCCTGTAATCCCAGCAGTTAGGGAGGTCAAGGTGGGAGACTCACTTTAGCCTAGAGTTTGAGACCAGCCTGGGCAACATGGCAAAACCCCGTCTCTACAAAAAACACAAACATTAGCTGAGAGTGGTCGTATGCATCTGTAGGCCCAGCTACTCAGGAGACTGAGGTGGGAGGACTGCTTGAACCCAGGAGGGAGGCTGCAGTAAGCTATGATCATGCCACTGCACTCCATCCTGGGCAATACAAGATCCTGTCTCTAAATAAAGAAGTAAATAATAAAATAAATAAATAAATAATGAAACAGAGCTATCTAGCTAGTAACTTTGTACCTATAACTCAAAACATAATGAAGAATCAGGAAGTTAACCAAAAAAACTTGGGGTTTGTTTTTGCTGTCCTTCATTTGTTTCTTACCTTTAAACAGCCTCAGGGGTTTCATTTTTCTGCCCCAAGTAGGTGTCAGAAATCTACGTACTTTATATATATAGACTAATGCAAGGTCTCATTTCAAGCCTAACTAATTTACAACCTAAGCAAGGTTTATTTATTTATTTATTTATTTTGTCTAGTTTTTAAACTCCTAGCAAATTGAATGCAGGAAATCAAAAGACAAGATGTAAAAAAACAATCACTTGATACATGCATAAATTCTAAAAAACCGTTTATACAATTAGTAACAAAGTAGTGCCATTTAGTTAGTATACCTTCCAGAATTCCTTCACAGTCCCTGTGAACATTTCCTCAATAGTTGTACTGAATCAAAAAAAGGGGGAGGATGTTCAAGATGACACCCTGTTTACAGTAAAGGATAAACACTCTGCAGGGTTTTCATATTTTCATTCAAAACATCTAAAAACTTAATAAAATTAACCTGACAAGGGAGTTCACTTCTGAGTGACTTGTTTACTAAAGGCACGGTTAGAATAAAAGTAAACAACTATTTTCATTTAAGAAAGCATCTTTTATTATTTTATTTATTTATTTATTTTGAGACAGAGTCTCACTCTGTTGCCCAGGCTGGAGTGCAGTGGTGTGATCTCAGCTCACTGCAACCTCCACCTCCCAGGTTCAAGCGATTTTCCTGCCTCAGCCTCCTGAGTAGCTAGGATTACAGGCACATGTCACCACACCCAGCTAATTTTTATTTATTTTTAGTAGAGGCAGGATTTCACCATGTTGGCCAGGCTGGTCTCAAACTCCTGACCTCAGGTGATCTGCCCATCTTGGCCTCCCAAATAGCTGGGATTATAGGTGTGAACCACCATGCCCAGCCAGAAAGCATTTTTAAACAAAGATTATGAGTTAGTATATCTAATCTCACTATATCATATGAGTTAGTATATCTAATCTCACTACATCATGCCACAGCATGGTGAATGAAGAGTCAAGAGAGGGTCAGTAACAGACTTTCAGCATTCTCTCATAAAGTGGTTTGGCTGATTGTTGCTGGATGTTCTATGTTCCCATATTTTTAAGTGGCAACTGAGGATAGATTTCAAATGTTTTTGGAAAGGAGTGGCAGTCGTTAGGGGCATGTGAGCATGACATGCTGTTTTTGACAACAATTTAAGTGCCAGAATTTGCAAAGGCACATGTTCCAGAGTGGAGCTTATTATTAAATACAACGTATAGGAGGCCATAGGTTTGGACTGAGATCCTGCCCTAGGCCCAAGAGACCAGACCAAACCAGAATGGAAGTTCCGACTGGTCTTTAGAACATTAACCTTTCCCATGAAGTAAGTTAATTCTGATGAAATGGTTAATGGCAGGAGTTCAGAGAATTGGCTTACATTTTTTAGAGAAGGCATACAGAATTCAACACTAACAACTGAATATACTGAATCTCAGAGAACCATTCAGCTAAGTATTCCATAGCCATTAGCACCCAGTGCTTCTGAATCATCTTTACTGGTTTTATTTAGAAGCAAATCCAAAGAGGAAATTTATACACAGAAATGTCCGTAGTAAGAGCACCACTATTTTGGAGGCTATACAGTAATGGTTGTTTTTCTGTGGAGTTAAATTTTGCCTTTAAAAGTGCAGTGAAAGAGCACAGAGAAGGCACAGAGCCACACAACCTTTTACTACTAAGGCTTCTTTGCCTAACATCCCCATCCCCACAATCCTGTTTTACCCTAGAAGGATTCTTTGAGGCAACCTAGTCTACCTCATGTGTTTTTCCAAATTTCATCTTGTATTTTGAGTTGATGATATTTTTGAGAATTAAAAAATACAGCCCAAAAATGCGTCCTCCTTCAGGGAAGACTCTAAGTGTTCACAGTGGGGCATCAGGGATGCACCTGCTCTTAAACAAGGCCAAGTAAGGACTCTGTGGCATCATGGACCTGTAAGTCCACGTTCATAAGCTGATGTTGCCGTTAACGAGCCGTGGGACCTTGGACAACACAGCCTGAGACCCAGACAGTTTGTCTGCAAAGACGATGAAGTCAGATGCATACATGAAGAAACAGCAATTGTTCTGCAGCATTTTATTAGTATCTATACATTCTTTAGGCCAAGTAACCTAGAGAGCTTCATTCGAAGGATAGCTCATAAATCTAGCAGGCCAAAAGATAAGCTGAGGAGTGTCAGAAGTCATTACTAAGCATAGTCGGTAAGAGAGAACTCTCAAAATAAAATCCAGTCTCAGAATGTCATTATTTTATATTATAAAATAACTCTTCTGTCTAAGTCTGGGACTTCCTGAGAAAACAATATGAAATAATTCTTCCTCTGCGGTCTAATACAGTAGCTATTAACCAAATATAGCTGTTTAGCTCTTGAAATGTGGTCAGTGTTACTAAGAAAGTTAATTTTTTTTTTTGAGACGGAGTCTTCCTCTGTCACCCAGGCTGGAGTGCAGTGCTGCGATCTCAGTTCACTGCACCCTCCACCTCCCAGGTTCAAGTGATTCTCCTACCTCAGCCTCCCAAGTAGCTGGGACTACGGGCCTGCACCACTACACCTGGCTAATTTTTGTACTTTTAGTAGAGACAGAGTTTCACCATATTGACCAGGCTGGTTTTCAACTCCTGACCTCAGGTGATCTGTCTATCTCGGCCTCCCAAAGTACTGCGATTACAGACGTTAGCCACTGTGCCCGGACAGAAACTTAATTTTTATTTTTATTATTAATTTAAATTCAGACTTAAAAACTGGCACTTGGTTCAGTTATTGGAAATGTTTTAAGTATGTTTGTACAAATTTGCATATATGAAAGTACTTTTTCAACTGTAAATTTTATTAAATCCAAACACAGATCAAGTGTTTTGGATAAATTTGGTGTTCAAATTTAAATATGCTGATGATGTAAAATACACACTGAAATCTGAATTCCTCAAAAAAGGAATGTATTTTTTTTAATAGTTAATGTTGATTACATGTTGAAATAACATTTTAGATATACTGAATTAGATAAAATAAATTATGAAAATTTCAATGCTTTTAGCCTCTTTTTTTTTTAGATAGAGTCTTGCTCTGTCACTTAGGCTGGAGTGCAGTGGCCTGACCTCAGCTCACTGCAACCCCCGCCTACTGGGTTCAAGCGATTCTTCTGCCTCAGCCTTCTGAGTAGCTGGGACTACAGGCGCTTGCCACCATGCCTGGCTAATTTTTGTATTTTTAGTAGAAACGGGGTTTCACCATGTTGGCCAGGCTGGTCTTGAACTACAGATCTTGTGATCTGCCCACGTTGGCCTCCCAAAGTGCTAGGATTATAGGCGTGAGCCACTGCACCTGGCCTTAAGCTCTTTTTAATGTAGCTACTACAAAACTTAGAATTACATGTGTGCCTACTGCATTGGGCACACTGTTTTAGACCAAGTAATGCATTTTTATAAAACTTAGACACACAGGGAATAATTTTGCAGATAAACATGAGAAACTATTCAGAAAAAGCTACAGTGTTGTGCCTTTATGAATTAGTAAATGCATGTAGTCATGTATATTCACAAATAAGTGATTAGAAATATTGCTTTATTGTTCCAATAATATTTATTAATTACTTCAAAAAGTATCAGGCCAGGTGACACTGGGAGGTGGTCACCTTTATGTCCATTCTCTAGAAGAGAACACTGAAGTAATTTGTCAAAGACAGTACGCTCAATAAATCCCAGGAAAAAGGACTAGAATATGGTTTTTCCACCTCTAGAGTTTGTACTCTTCCTGCCATACCAGATTGCCTCCTAGAAGTTGAAAAGCAAAAACATCATAAAAGATATTAACTATGTCTGTATGGCACCCAAATCTCTCACAAAACCAAAAATATAAAACTGACTAGGGAAAATTTTTTTAAACATCTTCGTCTTCCTCTAGCTCTAACCATACAATCCACATTACAGTTGATCACACATTGTCTTGTGTTAGCTTCTATACTGACATATTCATTCTTTCTGAATATCACATGGATTTCCACCTTGCCTCCTTCTTTGTAGAAAGTACTTCATACTTTGCATATTATCATGGCTTCTGCTGCAGTGTTTTGTACACAGTGGCTCCTCAATGAATATTGGTTGATCTGTTGAAATCTTTAATTTTTAAAAACCACATCTATATAAGAAGGAAAGCTGGTACAATTGAATTGAAAAATTGTGATTTCCTGATACAAACTTGTATTAGCAAAACCACTATTTTGACATACAGTACTACTACAGCAGAATCATTTATATCTTGTAAATATAGTATACTGGTCTCACAGAATTAGCATCCATCTGAAAACTCAGGAGTAATTCAGGCACTGTGGAAAACAAGGTCAATATTTAAGCAGAAAGCTAAACTGGCAAATGTTTGTAGGGTTTTTTGCTGGGCTTCTTTTTCATTCTGATAGGTAGTTCTTTAATTCCCTTCCATCTGCTCTTGCCAGCGTTTCACCACTCCCTTCCTCTGCTTCTTCCTCTCCCAACTACACACTTTTTGCTTGACATATCTTTTCCTTCAATCCTGCCAACCCATCTTCTCCTTCAAAGACCTTGTAAAAATCCCACTTATACCACAAAACCTCCCTTAACCAAATACAAGGGAAACGGTCATTTTCCTCACCCAACTACATCCTGGGATAAAATAATTTTGAGCTCACAAATCAGAAGGAAATGGAAATAATTAAGTATGTATCTACATGAATGGAGTTTTATGGCTGTATAACCTCTCAATTTAAATTATTACCTCTGTTCTCAACTGTACTGGTATAGGTTTGTTTCCCTGAATAATCCTCATTGTTGCTTTTCAGAGTCTGCTGACATGTTATGTTGTAAGGGTCTTCTTAAAATGCTGTATGTAGTGAATATAATTAAAAATTAATTTTAAGTCTCTTTATTGTGCAATATTCATTCAGAGAACTGAGAGTGTACAAGATAGTACAGGTGTAAGGTTTACAACCTGTTGTTTCATTATGAAGACTTAGGTGCACTTCTGTCTCACTTTCTTATGTGATGACTGATGCAATGCCATTACTTAATAACTGTCACCAGAGTACTGTGTGGCATTCTAAAGTAGTGACTGTCATGTCCGGTCAGCCCATAATGATAATATGACTTCCAAAACTTCCTCGCATAAAGGCGAGGAGGAGGCGTTGGGAGAATCTGATTCAACTAGCCTAATGGGATGGAGTTGGAAGTGGCATACAAACAGCAAAATACGCTTTTGAAAATTCCTCTAAGACTAGGAGACATTTTCTCCGGGAGGGGTTTATTATGCAAATACACATGGACCAGGAAAGCACACTGCTCTCCCTGAAGAACAGAAAAAAAGGTGAAACAATTGCTAATGCCTGTGTGTCATGGCAGGACCAAGCCATATAGAATTCTGAATACAATAAAAACAGCTGACAGAGATCATCTTGAACTTGTTTCTTAAAGAGGTGCTATCTTTGGGAGCCTTCAAGATGCCTTTGTTTTCTATGAAAATTGCACTACATTTTTGAGAGACTGTAATATGTAAAAAGTGGTTAGACAACTTAGATGAATTGATACTCTAAAACTATCCCAAAGTAATCCAACAGGCTATGCAGTATCCATTAGGTATTTGACATTTAAATGGTTTAAGGTCATCTGGCCATCTAAACTGTGTATTTCCTTGAAAAACAAAACGAAAGAAAATCTCTGCCAATCTATAACCTGGGACTGATTAGAAAATGAATGTAATAGGGGCTTTACATAGCAGCTGTACAACACCACTGTGTTAATTTGGTGCATTAAGTCAACTGAGTATTGTCAAGAGAGAACCCTGCCATCACCTTCTACCCTCAACACAAATATTCTATTTAAAGAGCATATTTTCTAGCCAAGGTATAATTTCGAAACACTGTTCATCAAATAATTGCTTCTGCCTATTTTTTTAAAGCAGCTTGCTTGAGCTACATAATGATGCATGTTTTTATCATACATTAAACCGAAACACAGGCTGGACCCAGGGAAGACACCAAATCCTGGCAATTCTACCCCAGACAACTGGCTTGAATCTGTTCCCTTCTATTCAACTCCTCTGCTTTATTTTGAGTCCTTGCTGTCTCTTTCCTGGGGCATCCTTGCAGTGATTGGCCCTACTGCCATTCTCCAGTCCCTGAATTTGCTGGGATGTGATCATGCTGTTCCCTGCTTCAAAACTGATGAGGTTGCCCAGTGCTTTCAGAATAAGCCCAGACCTTTCAGCAGATCCTTCTATGCTCCCTGTCATCTGACCCAACTTGCCTTTGTATACACCATCTGTCACTCCTTCAGGGACCTTGGGATCCAGTTATTATTCCCTCAGGCACCTCCCCAACTCCCTGCAATTGCTCATGCTCTTCCCTCTGCCTTTCCTCCTATTCTCTGTGACATTCTTCAAGTTCAAACGTCATAGCCTCTGTGTAACTATCCCTCAGCCTCTTCCCTCCCTCTTAAAATGATGAATCACTTCCTTCTCTAAATGATTATTTAGGTCAGTGTCACTAGGTCCCAGCACAATGCCTAGCACAGGCAGAGCACCTATTTATGTTCTCTCTGCAACTTTCTTGTATCTTCCCTTTCATTTAAGAAGCCTGTCTTTGATTGTGAAGCCCAGAGAAGGCAGGAGCTGGGCCTGCTGAATCACTGTGTACTCTATGTACCACAATACCCTATAAATGTAAGATTTAATAATTGATAAGAAGGGAAAGGGAGGACTGTTGATTCACTCTTAGGCACTTCCTGAAGCTTGTTCAAGCATGTCCAATTTGGGCAGCTATCTGAGTACATGTACCTTAATCATCAAGATAAAATCTTTACATTCAGATTTTTTTTTCTAGTAAGGCCATCAGTGTCTCCAAATAAATATAAAACAGCAGCATTCCCCTCATGAAAAAAGACCTTGTGAGTAATTAAACTAGCTCAGTATACTTCACTGAGCATGGTTTCCTTCCAATTTGGCAAAAATGGCTAGAAGGTTTAAAAGTAAGTTAAATCCTTGTAACATAAATGACATTTAGGTAAATGTAAAAAAAAGTTAATATTTTTACAGAGAGCACTTCTTGACAGCACTGAATGATTTAAAAACAAACAATTTCTCTCCAAATGTTTCCTCAAGTTGGCTGATCATTATACAAATTAAACATCATTTTACTCTACACTTTTCGTTTCATGGACATATCTGAAAATTAATGAATCTTGGGGTCAAAAAGGCAGAAAAATTTTAAAAGAGACAGAAAAAAAGTAAAACATCATGGCTTCTCCATGTAGAGAAGGATCTAAGATTAAGAACTGCAATTCTGTGTTGCTTTGCAGTGTGGGTATTGAATCTCTCCTTACATTGAGTTCTGTGAACACAATGGTACAATTTAGCTTGTTGAATTCACTCAAACTAAACAACAGGTGACAGTTACAGAGGAAAGAGACTGTATAGCTAAGATTAGATGCTGAGTTCCTGCTTGGAATAAAAGATAGAAAGACCCCAAAAGACAAAACACTGTTACTGCCTGCTGGGTGCTCATCCACTGTTGGGAGATACGCTAGCGAAGGTTAGCCATAGACCTCCCATACCCACTCAAGTGATTTTATTCACTCAGTCAACATTTAACAGATTATTCACAAGAGCCAATGTGCCCTAAGACGTGCTGAAGAATAGAAAAATGAAAAGACGGTTGATTCTTAGCCATGGGACTCAAACAGGCAAAGCAAAGTTACACAACGCCACTATTGCTACAATGGAAGTATGTAGAAAGGGTAGGGGATGGGGAAGTGGAAGTGGGTCAGTCAGAGTGACACTTGAACTCATACACAGGAGAAGAGTTTGGTCTAAGTCCAAAAACCTCATGCTTCAGGTTTAATTCATGTAATGCTCATAGAAAATGCTGCAACTGTAGCACACACTACAGCCCTATTATATTTTCAGCCACCATACATAGCTCTGAATTCAGAAGGAACACATTCTAGCTTGCACATCTTTAGATGGTTAATTTTCTTAAGCTCCAGAAATGTACCCTGCTACCAAAATGTCCTCTCTAGGGAGTGGTAAAGTTCAGATCCCCAAGTCAAGAAGATGTCACAAAAAAGCTCCAGGACTCTTTGGTTCCTGGTCATATTGTCTTGGCAATGAGCAAACATGACAAAGCCATTCACTTACAGAAGGATTTAGACAAGCATTAATTAGGTAAATTACTAATAACAATGGCTACCATTTATTTGAGCAAGTACAATAGTGACGATGCTAAACACTTCATAAATGTCAACTCCTTTATTCGTATGGTTCTATGAGTAGGTATAGATAAACATATTTATAGAGATATATATGATGTAGCTATGCATATATATCATACATATATATGACATATATGAAATGTGTATATCATACATATCAGAGTTTCTTTTTTAGGAATCAGAATTTAAGTAACTCGCTCAAGGTCACATAGCAAGTATGTGACTGAGGCAAAGCACATGATCATAACAGTCCCAAATCACGTAGAAAAAACTCGGTTAGTCAAAAGTAAATCGAACGAGCCTATATCATTTCTTTCTATATTTGTATTACATAAAAATTAATGAATCTTGTGGTCAAAAAGGCAGAAAAATTTTAAAAGAGACAGAAACAAAGTAAAACATCATGGCTTCTCCATGTAGAGAAGGATCCAAGATTAAGAACTGCAATTCTGTGCTGCTTTGCAGTGTGGGTACTGAACCTCTCCTTACATGGAAACACAATGAAGAACTTGGTTTGCATAAAGCGCCTTTTATCTTTGTGTCATGTGACCAGTGTTGCATCATTTTCCTCTGCAGCAGGATTCAGTGAAGAGTGTAATTCACTTCTGTTTTCAGCAAGAAAAAATAAAAGCAAATAACCCAAATGAGCTGACACTCCTGGCTGACTCTTCCGGACTGTGTTAACTTTCCAGTTAAAGTGGAGGAGATAGAGGCTAGGATTCCACTTCTGAGCCCACATAACTTTGCCAGCCCCAGCAGCATCAGGCTAGGGTAAATCCTTTGGTATTAACTTAGCACTATCTACAAAGAACATTCTAACTTTCTGTCTCTTGTGTGGGTCAATAGCAAGAACTTCATGAAAACACTAAGCTGAATAAATCAGCTGAGTTGTCATCTTCCAATATAAAACATAGACCAATCAGACACAGACTTTTGAAATGGGGAGGGATGTCCTAGGAACAGCGTCAACAATTTATCCTTTTCCCAGAGCCTGAAGAACATTTTCATTCTCCTGGCCCAAGAAGTGACAGTCTCTTAGTCACTCCCTAAAACAAGGGCCTTGTCTGGCAGAACAATATGATATTTAATGAGCTCATTGGGCCAGTTTGATGGCTCTTGTTTTGTGTACAAGGGACACTTGAGAATTGTTGAGTGGGTCTTCCATCACTGGAGTGTGTACAGTTCATGAGTAGTTGTATCCTCTGCCTGAGCTCATTTAATATATTAGCCAGAGCATTATACTTAGCTTTTAGTCTTAACTTTCAGCAAGCTTTTCCTCAATTTCTACATTATGCCTTGTCAAAGCTAGCCTGTTTAAATCTCACCAGCATAAAAATATAGAGTAGCAGATGTTACTCCTTTTAACTTAAATTGTTTTTGTAGTATCACAATAATACTTCCACCTCATCTCTGGCCAATGACTGTGACTAATACTCCAAGGATATCATTGGTATTTGAATCACAGACTTCGAATCAAAGATTCACTCCATTTCTGCATCCCACAGAACTCTTGAACCTACCAAAACAAATGATTTGGATATATTCATCAATGAAATTAATTCAGATGATGACTCTCAGTTCACGATGATGTTTTAATTATTCAGTGTGCTTGCAACCATTGACATACATCAAAAGCATCTGTCATGCAATCCCTGCCTATGGGAGCTGATGCACAATGACAAGAGTAAAAAGGTGAAAATCAATGCTCAAAGCTAAGGGAAGGACTTCCGAGAAAGACTGTCCTGGAAAGGCAGTAGCAGCAGATAGCCAGCGGGAAGGAGTTGTGAGTACTCCAAATGGGAGGTGGGGCAGACCTGGAACCAGGCCTTGGCATGGCAGAGGTAATGGTGACGAAGATCCAGATGTGGGAGATGTCATTTGAGGAGAGAAAAAAGACAAGTTTTAGCAGCAATTTGGATGAACAACAATGAAGGGTTGAAAAAAAAATCTAGTTTCTTGCCTAGGACTGACTAACAGCAAAATTCAGCATTACTGATGAGGAACTAAGCCCAATAAGGGTCCTGGATAAGAGAGATGAAGTCACAGCTTCAGCAGGTTGATAAGAAAATATCCTATTTTGGAGATATATATCAGCAATATAGGGAAAAATTAGTGAAAATATAACAGTCACTCTTACATATATACAATTAATATTCCATGGTATTGATTACTGGTCATATTTTATTGCAATTATTTATATAGATCTTTTTCACTTGAGACTCTTAAGGGCAGGAAACTTGGCTCAAGTTCAGTTTAAAATCAACTCAGATGATTATTCTAATTTTGTTTTGTTTTTCAGCCACCTACACAAACTATGTGCAGAGGCTGGAAGCAGCAAGTCTATCAGGGTGGCAAAAGACGCATTTCTCCTATTTCCAGGAAGAAAATCCTCTCCAGAAGTCCCCCCAGCAACTCGGATAGCAGCCAGAAGCTTGCACTGAAGGCCGAGCAAGCAAGGATCTGGCTCTTGCAGATGTTTTGGTGGGAAATGAACAGAGGAAAAGTGGGGTGGGAATGGCTCTAACTGGGCTGCCAACAAGAAGAGAGGCTCTAGAGACAGAAGCAGATTGGAATCTGGGCACCATCACTTACTGATTGTGGATGCCTCATTTCTTTATTAGCATTTGGTTTTTATTCTACAAAATGGTATTTGCCTCAACAGGATGTGAGGAAGTTTAAATGAGAGAGTGCTTAGCCCTGTGGCTGAAACATGGCAGTCCTTCATGAATGCTATCTACTGTTATTTAACCATTGCAAGACCTAGTGGAACTGTAAGTCCAATAAACCTCTTTCTTTTGTAAATTGCCCAGTCTCAGGTATGCCTTTACCAGCAGTGTGGACACAGACTAATACATACTGTTGTACAGTTTTGTTTTTATTTTTTTAGTTAATGGCACTACTGGTGGCCTATCATTCTTCCTTGGTATAAGAATCTCTGTTTTGTTCAGGTGACAGGTAGAAGTCTCTTGTCTCACAAAAGGTGGACCCAGCCCAGTGCTAGGGCCTGAACCATGATTCATCTAAGTGAACCTGGCTATTCCATTTAACTTTGCCAGGGTAGGCATGTGACCCAGTTCGTATCAGAGGGAAGCAAGAGGAAGTTTGCTGGGGCCTTTATCAAAATAATCTTGTTAGAAGAAAGCCCTAACCTGGGTCTCCTTCCTTCCTAAGTGAAGCAAAGATATTTGGAACTGAGGTAACCATCCTGTGATTATGCAGTGACCAGTCCAAAGACTGGATGGTCTAAAGCATCTTTGAGCTTCTAAGACCACCTGGAACCTCTTGTCTCCAGGCTGTGGGTTGGGCAAGTTAATTAAAAGTCTTTATTCTTTCAGCCCTTATGAGGTTATTCTATCATTTACAGCAAAAGTATTCTAAAATGGCACACCTTTCAAATAACTAAATGGCAAAAATATGTTCTATGTAATAACCACAACACTAAACCTGTATGTTACTGAATTCTGATTAGTAACAAGGGATTTAGAAATGAAAGTCACTGATTTCAAAATCCTACATTAATCATTTCTATTTTGTATTTTTTCTCTTCTCCCTCCCTTTCTTTTCCTTTCCTTCCTTCTTCCTTCCCTTCCTCCCTTCTTCCTTCTTTTCATAAAGTGATTGACTAATTATAGATAATATAATTTAAATGTCAATTCCTCTTCGCCTCCAGAAAGTGGTACTAAGAATTGATATGGTTAACAGATAACAAAAGAAAGGTAAAGAAGCTAAGATAAAATGGACTTTCTGATATTTAAAATGTACTAGAATCTTCATTCTCACTTATAATTTTGATCTTTCTTAAAGCTCAAGCATTTTAAATTGTTAGTTGAGAGAACAAAGTAGTTTGCCCTGCCAGATGAAAATGGGCCAGGTTTTTACACACCTTCAAAATTGATTTCTCAATTGGCATGAATTGGATTAGCTTTCCTATAATGATAAGCACTGAGGGTTTGTTATAAATGAAACATAAAATCAGCAGGCAAGACAACAAAAACTTCTCTGATTTTCCTATTTTCTTGCAGCTGTATTCAATCAAGTAAAACAGAAGGGAGACAGAGGTTGTCTTGCACCCTCAACCTGGAAGAGAAGCTGACAATAGGCCTCTGGGCCACCACCAGATCATGAGGAAAGTGTAACAAAATACACAGTGTGTGACCCTCAAAACTCCCTAAGGAAGCTGAATTTCTCATTAGGAAAGTAGAAGATTGGCCGGGCGCAGTGGCTCACGCCTGTAATCCCTTGAGGTCAGAAGTTTAAGACCAGCCTGACCAACATGGTGAAACCCTGTCTCTACTAAATATAAAAAAATTAGCAGGGCATGGTGGTGGGCACCTGTAATCCCAGCTACTTGAGAGGCTGAGGCATGGGAATTGCTTGAACCCGGGAAGCGGAGGTTGCAGTGAGCCGAGATTGCACCACTGCACTCCAGCCTGGGCAACAGAGCAAGACTGCCTCAAAAAAAAAAAAGTAGATTAATTTTAGGGCTGTTAGAACAAGTGACACTATAGCTAAGTCCATGTCATCATTCAATTTCAAGGCCTCATTTTTAGGGGAGATTTGTTAAACATGCAATGTTCAGAAACTAAAAGTTGAAAAGCAGAGTTAAGAAAAAAACAAAGCTTCAATTTGTCTTTTAATTGGTGCTCTTACTTGTAAACATTAAGTTGTAAACTTACTGGTTACAGTCTGCTATGTTCATAGGCAATCTGTTCACCTAGAGCAACTTTCTGTTTTAAAATTCTTCAATGCTGTCATGGAGCTTAAGCTGTAGGCATTAAGTAAAGGTGAACCAAACGATGTTTCAGACAGATTTTCTAATAGCCTCTTGCATTCTTATGACCTTTCTTATTTCAACATGGTTCAACTGAAACATGATACCTACCGAAACCTAGGAGAGTATCCTTTAGCTGTATCATCATAAATTTAAAAACCTTCAGAATGCCAGCAAATTCCATAAACACCATATCTCACTTTGTAGAAAAAAAAATGCCTGTCTCCAGACCAAGAATACTAATGCTTCAGATTGGAGACAACCCTGTTCAGATTTGCTAAGTTAGATATACAGTGACTTTACTGCAAAAAGTAACAACAGAGAGAACCTGATAGGCTGCATAGTGTGATAACTTTTTCTAATTCAGAATACTGAAAAGCAAGCTAGTCCAAGAAGCTGACCAGCCTTAGAAAGTTAGGCTTGAGATCCAGCCTCTAGTTATCAGTCAAGTTCAATAATGTACAACTCAACCTATTTCAGTCTGGCTTTAATGGTGCAGGAGAAATAACTGATGAATATCACGATGTTTACTGAAACCTCATTTTTCAGTGGAAGTATTCAAAGCCCTTCACATTAATCAGTGACAGACAAGTGTCAGGTTTGTTCCTTTCGTATAAGAAAATGAGAGAATGAGACAGCCAAGGTCACACACAGAAAAATGACAGAAAAACAGAGAAGAAAAACTCAATGTTGTATTTGTACAGTTGAAACGTTTTACTGATTTGACTTACAAAATAAACCATTTTATTGATTGGCCAAATCTCTCCTGCATAAACATAACATTCCAATGGAATTTTACCAAAGTATTGCCCTAGTTAATCTAATACCCTATTCTTTTCATGGCTGCCAAAATACATATTTACCTATTTAAAGCTAAGCTCAAAGAAGTTGGCCTAGTGTTTCTTAAGCATTAGGAAAAATTTTTAATGTAAATTTAATTGTATATTTCCATAATGTTGTGCTTGTGGCACTGGCTGAGAAATCCTGGAATTCCAAAGCTGTCTTCCACTGCTAAACTACTTTGCACTTTCCAATTGATTAAGAACAGCAGAAACAGTCAGAGTTGTATATCAAATTAGAGTTGGTAAAAGCACTTAATGCAGATTTGAATGCCTTCTCAAAAAAGATTTCAACTCCCTTAAATTGACATGACAACAAATTCTTACAGCAGCATAAAAAGTATTAGCTGAAATGTTATGGCTTTGGCTTAAATTTCCATCTGCAGCTCATCAAATGACTAAACAGTAGAAAGGAATTAAACCAAATCAGACTCATTATAGAGTCTGATATGCTGGCAGAATATAAACTTTCACTACTTAGCATCTGGAGTTTTGGGTGACTAACATTTAAATGCCTGTGGTTGTATGTTCTGTGAAAAATAGAAAAGTGTAAGAATATAGGTGAGATATCTGATCATTAAATTTAACTTATGGAAATATATAATTCATTTCCTCTCTCACACACACACACACATACACACACGCACATAGGGAGGGCGGGGAGAGAGAGACAGAGACAGGTGGGGAGAGAGAGACAGAGAGGGGGAGAGAGAGACAAAGACAGGTGGGGAGAGAGAGACAGAGAGAGAGAGAGAGAGACAGACAGACACACAGACAGACATAGCTCTTCTTTTTAATCTTCCAAGTATTTTGAAGAGTAAGAGAACCACTTAGAATGAAAGACACATGGCTTTAAATCTGTCCCATGTGCAAAATTCTGATAAACACGGCAACTCCTCTTCACATTTTTCTAATGTAAGGAATTCCTGTCTGAAAAGCTTGCTGCCCCATATTCTGAAATCTGGTCAAGTGTTCCAGGGTAAATAGCTTACATTTCCTCTTCTCCTTTCAGCCATTTGCTAGAAGAAATATTTGAAAGTGTTCTTAGAGACCACTGCCTGTACTTCTGATGGTTCTCTGATGTAGTGAAAGTACAAATCCATAAAGTTAAAGTCAACAGAATCTATCAAACACATTCCCCACAATAAAATTCTCTAGAGCCTATTCTGTCTCTGAAACATCATTGGATACCTCTCCCTAGGATCCTTTAAGTCCTGGAAACTTCTGCATTAATGCACCGGAATTCTGAATCTAACAAGGAAGGAAGGGAAGCTCTGAGAGCCTGGAGGAAGGATCCAGGTGGGATGCATTAATGAACCTCCCCGCAAAAAAGTGTGTGTTGTGCTCAGTTAATGCTCAGTAAACAGGTATTAAATAGTGCTTGCCTTACTTCTCTGACACTGTTGCATGTTGGAGCAATAATCAAGAAAAATTAAAGCTTAGGTAGTAAGATTTGCAGTATAATCCAGCATTGAAAGGTAAGTAAAGATGTTCTTACAGAAAAGCCTATTCCCATTGTTCCTCCAAGCCTAGAAGATGCAACCTTTTCAGTTCAAGAAAGAGAAAGCATTATCTTGTTCACATAGCTGGCAGTTCTGTGATGGAGGAATGTTAAAAGGAATATGATGAATGGGATCTAGCAAATGAAAGACATTAGTATTAGTATGAAAAAAAAAATGAGGCTGTGTATTATCTTGTTCCACAAATGCCATTCACGTTTCCAGGAAGTGGTTGCTTGCTAAATCTTCTGCACTGGGGTCGTGTGCAAATGGTGGATGGTTCCCAGAAGGCACCACATTATGAAAAATTATAAATGTTTAAATGTTTTAAAAAAAGGGCTAACAGAAATTCTAGGGTACAAATAAATTTAGAAAATCATAATACCTATGTTTTTGGACAGACCTCTGTATTTCTTCAGTGATAAATACCAAGCTATATTGCATTTTTTTTAAAGTTCTATTTGAAGGTAAATACCATGGACTAATATCATTATTTGTTCATTTAAATCTGATCTGTAACCTCTCAAAATGTACCTACATGATGCCATGTGAGTATCTCCTGCCACATAAACTGAATTTAGGAAGAATTAAGTCTTACTCAAAACCAAGGGCATTTAAGAAGAAGCTAGCTAATTAATAATTAGTGCATCTGACACATCAAATGAGGTAATATGCTTGAAGGTGCTGGGCAAACTACGAAGTACTAAATAAATGTAAGGTTTACTACCAGTAACAGAACCTGCACAAAAAGCTTATATCTGTGCCTATCAGTCTACGGAACAGCCCCTAACACAGTAAAATGTCATTTCTCATTAGCCCTAACTCACATCTGAAACCAGTTCACTGTTAATATCACATAAGACTCAGAAATATGGAAGTTACTAATAAGATGATTAGGACATATGAAACCTATTTGACTCCTTAAACTGTACCCACAAGTAAACTACTAAGTCATGGGTATTAAAATGTTTTGAAACAGCTGTCTTTTATAGGAGACTCTTTGCATGTTACATCAGTTGAAACCTCTAAATATTGGCAACTTTCTCAAATGTCTGAGCTGTTCTCAGATTGTAAAATTATCCAGGTCATCTCTTCTTGCCTACTGCTGTTTGCTCTTCTATTTCAATTCTTCTTGGCAACTTCATCAAGCAGCATGCAAAAGCAGGCAAAGAAGTCAAAACTGATCTTTGTGCTGCCAGTCCTGTACATGATTTTATGGTGGAGCAGGCCAAAGCTATCAAGTAAATGAGATACCTGAATTATAGATAGAGTTCCATTATCCCTGGAAATATTCTCCCTGATCTCACTGCTAAAGGTAATTAGTGAGTTTGCTACTGTTTCCTAAACAGAAAAACAATACATCAGAGAAACCTCAGCAAGGCAAGCGAACTACCATTCTAAAATAAGTAAACATCACTCATACTTTTTTATTTACTGTTTTTACTTTTGAAACTAAAGAAAATCTACATAAAACACTCCTAACAGAAGAAACGTGACTTTTTACTGTAATCCTATTTTGTGAATGTCTGTATACATTTAATCAAATAATCATAGGGCACAGAACTATCTATGTATTATTTGCAATAATGAAGGAAAGGACGTGAATACTTAAGTCTTTCAAACAGGCCTAGGCTGAGGGGATGGTGCTCTCCAACACGTGTGTGTATGTAACTGAGAGAAACAGAGAGACAAAGAGCAGGGAGGGAAGGAGAGAGGGTGGAGAGGGCTAAGAACAGGCAGAGACATCAGCCAACAAAAATAAAAATGAAAGTACCTATAAAGTACTAAGTTCTTCACAGTGTTCTTTATCCTTTGGTCCTTTGAGTAATTAAAACAAACAGTACAATTATCAGCTGGACTCAGGGAGGGGTTTATGGAGCTTACTACTATCCTGGCTTTGAGCAAATCACTATCTCAAGTCCCCCGACCCCTTTTTTTTTTTTCATCGAAAATGTGCATGATACTTAAACTCACAGAGTTAATGGAAAGAGTGAAGATAATAAACAGAGTAGTCATATGGCTTCCTTTGCTGAGGACAGTCCCAGTTTACACCCAGTGTCTCAGCATAATTAATAACTTCCACTCTCAAAAGTGTCACAGTTTGGAAAAACAATTTTGTGGTTGTCTTCTATATAAATCATGGAGCACAGTATTTGATACAGAGTGGCAGTTATTGTTATTCAAGAATTGTTCATGCATTTGAGTGGGGAAAAAAAAAACAACCCTCTGATTTGTCTTAATCATAAGCCCAGGGATAGATCCTTTCTATTTACAGAGCACGGATGTTGATTTGGGGTTTTATTTCTCCTTAGACCTGTAAACTATTTTAGCAGAAGTGACCCCGTGGTTTAGAGAGGGTGTGGACCATCAAACATCTAATGAGGTACAGGGACCCTGGAGTAAGTCTACTCATTGCCTGGAGCAGTGCTGGGTACTTCCTCTATTTAAATAATCCAAGTAAATATGCCAGTACTTGATCTGTACCCCTTTGCTCTATTTAGGCAACTCAGTTAACCTTCTTAGTTTTCCACTTCTTTCAACCAAGTCGATAAAGAGATTAAAACTAAAATTAATTTTGAGATTTTCTTAAGCCTTTCTCATAGTGTCCTTGAGGTACACTTGCAATGTAAATAGGCGTAAATAAAAACTGCTCTCCAAAAAATCTGAGATGTTTTCCATCCTCACTTGCACATGACTCTTCTCTTTGGCCCCAGAGCTAATCCCATACTAACCAGCATTTCTCTATGTTGAACAGCTCCTGTCCTTATCACTACAACTTAACTTATGCAACACACTTGGAAAATGCTGAATCTGATGCTCCTAACTGATGCAAGATTTTCTAGAGCAACATTAGACATTTCACAATGCACACCAACCTTTTCCTACAGCAAAGAGATTGTTCAGTTCCCCAGAGCAGTTCCTTTGCCAATGGAATTCTAAATATGTAAAAGAGTTAATGGGCGTTCAAAAGTTTCCCTTAATGGTGTAGCAATATTTGCCAAGTGTTATAGGGAAGGATTCACACTGCCCTGGAAAGAACAAGGTGTCAAACAGATTCTGAATGTACCTTCATTCATGGGGCCCTGCGTGTTCACCAGGCATCCTGGGGTGGACAGAGACACAAGTCCTGTCGAGCTTTCAGACTGGTGTGGGGGCTCACATACCAGCTCTGTGAAGTAGTATAAAGCAAGCTCTTCTTTCCTGGGGAACAGCTTGAACTATCCACTCTAAACTTGTTCTATAGCAAACCTGAGGCCAAGGTGACTTTCTGTCACCAAGAAAATTCCCAGACCAACTCCTGTGCTGCTAGAAGATATGCACTTAGGGTAAGTAGGGATATTCTAATAGTAAGTGAGATGGAAAGTTAAAGTAGCTGAGGGGTAAAGTTAAAAAGGAAATCTGGGGCCGGGTGCAGTGGCTCATGCCTATAATCCCAGCATTCTGGGAGGCCAAGGCAGGTGGATGACGAGGTCAAGAGATAGAGACCATCCTGGCCAACATGGTGAAACCTTGTCTCTACTAAAAATACAAAAAAATTAGCTGGGTGTGGTGGCACGCGCCTGCAGTCCCAGCTACTTGGGAGGCTGAGGCATCAGAATCGCTTGAACCCAGGAGGCAGAGATTGCAGTGAATCAAGATCGCACCACTGCACTCCAGCCGGGCGACAGAGTGAGACTCCGTCTCAAAAAAAAAAAAAAAAAAAAAAGTAAATCAGGGAGAAAAAAAGGGCCAAAATAAGCAACTAATTTTGACATTTATTCATGCAGGTCTCTAGAGTGTAGCAAGTGTTTATTACTCATCGAATAACCCATGGAGGATGCCAAGGATAAGGGAAGACATGGTCTACATCTGATCTGAAGTGGATTTAGAAGGGAGGAGAGCATTAGAATACATGAACATTATTTTAATGTTTATTGGGCATTTACAATGTGCTAGGTATTGTGCTAAGTGCTTTACATCTTGAAACCTCATTTACTCCTATGAGGTATCCATTATTTTGCCTACAATTTAAAGATGAGGAAACTGAGAGAGTGATTACTTAACTGTCCAAAGCCATGCAAGTGCAGGGGCAAGAGATCTGAACCAAGCCCTACAACTTCTGCATTCTAAGTAAGCGTGGCCTTATTAGGAGACCGATGGGTGTACAGGCAGGCATCTGGGAGCAAGTTAGTTAAACACAGAGGAGAGTGACTAGATTAAGCTTCGTTGGTTGGAGCAGAAAAGCATGAGAGAGGATGAACGAGGAGCTCAAAGAGGGTCTTCAGTGGCTACTACTGACACTCAGAGGCAAAAGGGAGCTGGGTAGGAGCCTTGGACTGTTAGGACACCACTGGAGCATTCCAGGTTTAACTGAGAGGGGCATGTGGAGGCTGTGGCCATGATCACCAAGAGGCTGCAGTTGTGAGAAACACTAGATATCGGGGGAAGGACTAGAGAAGAGCAGGGAAGAGCAACAGGACAGGCATCCAAGGGGATAGGAAAGCCTCCCCAATCAGGTCTACACGGGACATTTTATTTCCAGACATCAAGGCCATTTTAGTTCCCACTTCCATTCAAATGAAAGGGCAGCCTGACAGAGTGGATGTGCCAGTGAAGAAGAGAGCACCAAAATGAACATCGAATGAAAGCTAGTACATCTCACTAGCCAATGACTGATCTATTTATTGGCTTGTGAATTCTTTGGAGAGGACTAATATATATATATATATATAATTACATTTTTCCCACAATGTGCCATTAAAAAAAATATGGAAATCTTTACCTGGAAATGGTTATGGAATCACCTTTCTTCTAACACCTTGCAGAACAGCCAGCCATAGTTACAGAGTTTGTTTTATTGCTTTTTAATTGCTGCGCTTTTGTAAATAAGCACCAGCATATAATTAAGAGGCTGAGTCTCCATTCTGGTATGTGGGCGGACATCCTCACCTCTCAAACTTGTGAGGCCAGGCTTGCGCGTGCAGGTGCGTGCAGGTGCAATTAGCTGCTTGCCCCGTGGTGCATCCTCTCAGCCAAGGTTACACTGAGTATGTAGAGCCTTAGGGCTTCTGTTTTCTACTTTGTCTTCTACACAAATTCCTTTCTCTCTTTGCTGCTCAAAAGATGTAAAACTTAGCAATGAGAACTATGCTAGGTTGTAGGCAGGTTAGTGTTGTAACAAGCTTAAAGAAGATAAACAAAGTATATTTCCTCTTCCTCTTTCAAGAAAGGGCTGAAAAACATTCTCTCTCTCAAAGGGATGCTGGAAAACCACCAACTTCACTCCTCTGAAATAAGAAATTGATACAGCGGGCAGGGACTGCATCTTATTTACCTTGTGTAGCCCCACAGCTGGCACATAGTAGGTTTTCAATAAATATTTGCTGAATGAATTGGAAGAATTAAAAATTGTATCACAGATACTCTCAAAGTAGAAATGAACAGTCATTTTAAATCATCTCCTGATGTGGGTATGTGGGGAGAGGAGTTTAGGAAGGGTGGATGGAGAGAATATACACTTTGTCTAGAGTCATTTGAAAATAGACAAGGGGAGAGAGATTTTTAAAAGAAATCCTATTGGCCTCAGTATTGTCACAACATAATTTTCCATTTAATGAGGGAATGACAAAAATTGATGGAAGAAAATAGTCTGGCCTTGGAATAATCATATATGTTTAAAAACCACATACTGATGTCAAACTCACAAGTAAGCTTCTTCAGTTACTAGAAAACTGCTACATCAGGAACACCGTATGTCAAATTCCTTTCATTAATCGAAGAGCAGATAGACAAAGGAAGACTCATCCTTAAGTGTAAAGTATTATACAAATAACAAATCCAAGTTAAATGATTTATGGCTATGACAAAGAATGCTGTTTGGGCAACAGTATTACTCCCAAATGGCTTCCCACTTGTAGAAAAACAGCTTCAGACAAGTCCCATAGTGTATACAGTGGTGCAAAATGACCTGGAAAAAATGGTTTCTATGGATATCATTTAGAGATGCACATCTCTGAATACCTTAAGGCTGAAGGTACTTCAGCTCTTTTCCTCAAAGCAATTACGGCATAGGTTCTCCTGCCCAGGTTTTGTTTACATAAGAACAATCTTGGCCACAGGTCATTTGTATAGAAGACAATTAATCACTAGCTCTTTGAGCACAGGTAGGTTAATCAGTATGCACATAATATAATATTAAAATTTTCATGGGAAAAAATTTATTTAAAACAATAAAGGATCAGTAATAACTGCTGGTCTTTTATCCAAAGCAAGTACAAAGGCGGTTAGTGAAATAGAGAAGACTTTGTTTTTAAACTGTTCGGAAAATACAAGGCATCACTGATCACCTGAAGGCCTAATTTTTAATTTGATTCTACATCCACAATGGCTTACAGGTTGTCTTTTTGAAATAGCATATTGCTAAAATCCTTACGTAGGTCAGAAATGGAACTTCAGAACCATCATATTCTGCTATCCTAATAATTAGGGTCAAAACCTCACTTGTCTATGTTTCAAAAAAGCGCATTATTTGGACCATAGTAAACATCAGGATTTTTAAAAATTCGAATATTAAATGGCATTCAGAACATCATCCACATGGACGAGGGAGAGATCAAATAAATCTGCAGAGGCCTCTATATCAAAAAGGATGTCTTCGGTTTTGGACTATTAAGTACTTTTCCTTCTTCAGACAATACCCTAGAAAAACAATTACAAAGTACTCTAAAACCCTGCCACACCCCTTTGATTAAATCACACTTCACAAAATATTTAGAGAAAGCCTGAACAAATAAAATAAACATCAAGGCAGGAAATGCAGCCAGGAATGCCTGATCCTGAGCTCCCCCAGAGTCTGAAGGGCCACCTCACTTGAAAATTTAATCTAACACAATCTACTGTAATTCCATTGCAGCCTTTGCACTTAAGGAAAGCTAGTTCAGTCTCTGACATTTTGATTTTCACATCAGATGGAAGCAAAAAAAAAAAAAAAAAAAAGGAAAGAAAGAAAAGAAAAAAAGAAAAACTTCCGTGGCTCACAAACATATGTGTCCAGTTGAGATTTTCTTTCTCCAGCCTTATGCAACATTCAGCAAACTAACAAAAAGGTTATTTTCTATTACTCACTATTACTCCAGGATTTCAGTAAATATTTGATACTGATCTCAAAGAAGCCCGAATCCTGCTGGCTGGCCATGTCTGCGGCATACAAAGAGGCTCGGAAGACGGGCAGCGGCCGGGAGCAGGTACCGGGCGTGATGCGCCTGTCACAGGTTGTGATGTCAGCGCGGGGTCAGGCGCCGAGAGGCAGCTCTGCGGATCCACCTCCGGCTCCGGCCGGGAGTCCTCATCTAAAGGACACGGAGGAGCGGAGAGAGATGCTCGGCCGCTCCTCCTCCTCCAGGTCCAGGACTTGCTTCTTATTTGCTGGACGCTGATCTCCCTGCAGCCCTCGGAGGCGGCGGCCGCGCTGCTTTCATTTCGGGGCTGTGATCGCCAGAAACGCCGGCTGCCAGCCGCCCCCCAGCTCGGCTCCAGCCAGGTACGCAACCGAGGAAGACCCCACCTGCACTGGGCTCGGCCTTCTTCTGGGAGGGAGGGTTTCTGGGCCGGCCTCCCTGACGCGGTGCAGGCAGCCTCCGGCCCACTCGGCGGCCGCGGGCTGAGGGATGGGCCGGGAGCGCCGCCCCCTGCCCCTGCTCACTGTCTCAACCTGAGCCGCGGCTCAGCCTCCGCCTCGGCTGCAGGAGGAATTTCCCAGCTTCTGCGGATCCTCTCTCTTCTTCAGCAAGTCTTCCCGTGAGCGGCCCGGGTGTGCTCTAGCTGCTGCTTCCCCTTGTGTCTGTCCCTGAAATAAACACAACTGCAGCACGCTGCGGTAAGCAAAGCTGCAGCCCTGCATCTGGTTGCAGCGACGTTTTGAAAAACCCCATCCGTCAGCCTCGTTGCAGTAAGGAGCCTCAACAAGAGGACGCTTGTCTGGGCTTTTTCTTCCCTGCCTTTCACACGCACGGTGGAATCTGCATTTTGTGCTTTTCCCTCCCAGAAATGCACTTTTTAAGGGGCCCCGGAGCCCGAACGTGTGCACTCTAAGGAAACAGTACAAACTGCTTAGTTGGCTTGTTTTTGTAATGTCACACGTTCCACAATGAGTCCTATTCTCAAACCTCTCAGCTCTGACTCACCAAGCCCAGTGAAGCTTATTTTATTTGTATGAAATGGATAAGAAGCAAAAGCATTAGATTCCTTGCTGTACAATAGCGTTTGATTTCATGAATTCTTGATATCAGGTGTCCTGATTTTGGTTAGCTTTGTTTCACAGTATCATTTAGCTTGACCAGGGGATTAAATGAGAGCATTGTATTTTAATAATGACAGGTTATGTTGGAGCAGGTAAGATTTGGTCAACTATCTCATAAACCACAGGATCCTTCCCAAGCCCCAGTACATTCATGATTAATGTTTTCTAAAAAAACAAAACAAAAGTAATAAACCATGTTAATAAGTATTTAATATTGCAAATGCTGGGTAAACTCCCCATATCAACACACAGACAGGACTTCCTAGATTAACAGTTCATTTTAGAAATGGAAGGGAAAGACTACAATGTACTTTTAAGAAAAAGAATTTTAAAAATTCATCACTAAATAAAACTTTTAGAACTATGTCCTGAAAGGTCCTAAGATACTTTATCAAGCTTTTCAAACTCATTACAGTTACTCAAATGGCAAACACTCAACCACTCAGATTTCCAACTCCACTTATACACTTTATTCTGATGAAATCTCTCATCAGACTGACTTCTTTTTAATTCATGTGCACACTAAGGTTGATAGCTGATTTTCTTTTATCACTTGTACTTTGAATGTGTGGATTCTAGGTAAAACAGGCCCCAAAGGTTTTACCTTGAAACAATTATTATATCTGAAAATAAATTTCATACCTATGCCCATCGGATCTGGTGCTTCCCCGAAACTCAGATGGCAATGAATGAACAGGTAGGCTGCATAGTACCCTGGAATTAATGATGGCAGGGGCTCTCAAGGCAGGGCCCCATGTTCGCCCTTGGCACCAGCCCTTACCAGCTTTGAGTCCTAAAGTAAGCTATTAACTTTGTGAAGACTTTGTTTCCTCATCTGTAAAATGGGGTTGTGCCTAATTCCTACAGTTGTTGAAAACAATAAATAACATTATGTATGAAACTGGCTCAGCACAGTATCTTGCACATAGTTAACACTTCATTAAATTTTAGCTACATTGGTTTTTTTTTTTTTTTTTTTGAGACAGAGTCTTACTTTGTCGCCCAGGCTAGAATGCAATGACGTGATCCCAGCTCACTACAACCTCTGCTTCCCAGATTCAAGCGATTCTCCTGCCTCAGCTGCCTGAGTAACCAGGACTACAGGTATATGCCACCACGCTTGGCTAATTTTTGTATTTTTATTAGAGACAGGGTTTTACCATGTTGACCAGGCTGGTCTTGAACTCCTGAGCTCAGGTGATCCGCCTGCCTTGGCCTCCCAAAGTGCTGGGATTACAGACATGAGCCATTGTGCCAGGCCTATTCATGAATCCTTAGTGGCTCTAGAACTTTTTTAAAAAAGTTAAATACTATTTTTTTAAACTATTTATGTGCTTTACAAGATATATTACTTTTGAACACCAGTGGTAGCTCTTTGGGGAGAGCAAGTTGGAGACATTTAAAATCATTTGTAGTAAGCAAACATGTTGTTCTATATTGTTACTCAAATATATATAGATTCTCTGTTGACTTTAAAAAATTTTTAACTGACTTTTTAAAGTTTTCAACATTAAATTATATAAGTTTTCAGTACTTAACTACTATAAACATACTAACTTGCTGAGAATGCCACTTGATATATTTCAAGGGAAACTATCATAAAAATGTAAATGCTATTTAGAAAATAATGTTTTCAATGGCAGCTAGCTTTCCCTGTGAAAAGTAAATCAGCAACTAAGAGCCCAGTTTCTGTCTCTTAGAACCTGAAATCTTGTCCAGTGTATGCTTTCTTTCTTTTTTCATTTGAGTACCTTTAAAGAGGGCATATATTATAAAAGAACAGAAAAGGGCTTTTGTTTTGTTGAAAGGCCTACAAATCAAATAGAATGACACCTGCTGCAAACTGAGTTGAAACATTTATCCTTTTGTCTCCTCTCTTTCTGGGGGGCTTAAAAAAGTAGTCAGAAGAGGCACCTGGACAGAGGTACTTTAAAATACAACAGTAAAATCTGAATTTGTTCCTGGCTTGGTAGTGACTTCAGTTATGATTTAAGAGGACCTAAAAAGCTATCTCAGCTTTCATACCTGTAAAAATGAGAGATCTTTCCTTAAAAATCTTAGGAGAACATACAATGAATCTTTAAGCACGGAATTAGGCATATATGTTGGGGGCTGAGTGAAAGATAACAGTAACACAGGAAAAGTGGAAGGCCTCAGGAAATGGTATCAAAGAGTGGGAAAAGGTCAGAAAGTGGCCTGACACAAGTGATGACACTAAATGACACCATCTACATTTGTTGAATATAAATATTGTACTAAAAATACATATATTTTTATTATATTTAATCCTTACCTCAAACCTATGAAGTACTATTATTAGCTCCATTTTACAGATGAGAAAACTGAGGCTTAAGGAGGCATAAAATAAAGTCAAAGTTATACAGCTGGTAAAATTTAGGTCTATTTTAGATGCTAAGTCATTTTTCATAATTTGTTATTACTTTTTAAAATCATAAGCAAGGCAAGAATCATGGTTACCAAGTGCTTTAGAGAAAGTTCAGGAAAAGGCTGGGCATGGTGGCTCACGCTTGCAATCCCAGCCCTTTGGAAGGCTGAGGTGGGTGGATCACTTGAGGTCAGGAGTTCAAGACCAGCCTAGCAACATGGTGAAACCCCGTCTCTACTAAAAATACAAAAATTAGCCAGGTGTGGTGGTGCAGGCCTGTAATCCCAGCTACTCAGGAAGCTGAGGCAGGAATCTTTTGGACCTGGGAGGCACAGGTTGCAGGGAGCCTAGATTATGCCACTGCACTCCAGCCTGGGCGACACAGCAAGACTCCATCTCAAAAAAAAAAAAAGAAAGAAAAAGAAAAGAAAGTTCAGGAAGAGATGCTAAGGTACTCCTTAAAGAACAGAGGGTGCTTCAGGTCCCACTGACTCTCCCAGCCTACCCACTGACTTCCTGCTGGCTTTAGCCTGGATGACGTGTTTCCTGGGGGCTGTAGCCTAATTCCAAGGAATCGAGAGAAGAATGCTTTTATTTTTCACATTAATTTGATTCTTTATACAGGCTGTGGTCGCTACAAGGATGACTGATGGGAATCTAGTCTGAACTCCACTCTCCAATTTGGCAGGTACAGCAGTGGCAATGAGCTGCTTCTACCCTGGCATGGATCTGCATCAGCTCAGGACTCAATCCAGAGGAAGGGGTGCTTATTTTTTGATCAAGATAACACATAGGCTACTGGTAGCTCTGGGTGGTCATTGAGAAGGAGGTGGTCAGAAGAAGTGACCCACTGGTCACCTATGTACCTCTGTCCTAGCAAGCCATGTGGCAGAGTGGGATGAGGGTGGTAAAAGAGACAGGGATTTTATCTCACAATCTATGGCATTTACTCTCCTCCTGCCTTGATCCTTATTATAACCATCTGTCCTGTCTGTCCCTCCAGAAGACTTGTGTCTTACTCAGCTTTGTGTTCCCTACAGCTCCTCGCACACAGTAAGTCCTCATGCAATAAACATATGCTGAGTGATAAGTGAATTAGCAAGCTTGTCATGCCTGCCTACTGTTATCTGCTGCCTGTGGAAAAAAAATATGTAAGAAATGCATTATTTTTATTATAATTCATACTTAATTTACTCTTTTTAAAAAACCATTTTGGACAATTTTTTGAGGCTAAATTGTGTGGCATTCAAAAAAAGTGAAAACAAAGCCTTGCCGACAGTCTGAATGCACGCTAACATCAAGAGCCATTACCTAATGATTTTAAAGCATCTGATTGAGTTGATTGGTTAGGATTGGAATCCACCCCCTTTCCTTGTGGACGGATGCATGTGGGTACACACGTGTAATTACTGTCACAGAGTGACATGTACATTCGTGAACAGAATGTGTTGGACAGAAATGTTTCACTAGCATCCTGAAGAAACAAAGGAAAATCACTAAATGCAAGAAAATAATTTCTTTATCAATTTTTGATCAGCAGTTTCAACTTCCAAAAAGGCATGAAATGTATTATATTTCCACTATTATACATTGTATCTTAAAACAGTTCCAAATCAAATTAAGCATCCCCTGAATTGAGACAGAAAGACAGCAGTTGTTACAATCTATGGTGGCAAGTATGGAAGAAGAGTTTTGTTTTTCTTTAAACAGTAGAATAAGAGGCCTTTTAGAGATAACCTGAAGGACAAAGTGTTCAAATAACAAACTTCTCGTTTGACCTGTTTTCAATGCACAATTTAGACGGATCTATTCTATTCTAAAAAATATTAGAGAAAAAATATGAAATGATGCCACAAAATATCCATGTGGTAAGCATCAAACACAATAATCATTCTCTTAAAAAATCCAACCCACATATATAAATCTTCACAAAATAAATTCAGCAAGTTTTCAAAAACATTTACTCCATTACTATCCACTGCAAATAACTGTTTTCAGTTAATTGGAACACATTTAAAGTTTTCGAATGCAACAGAACTTCATTATAGCAGAGCTGCTTGTTGTCCAGATTCAAATATAAGCAATGAAAATTATGTCTTCTAAAATTGTTTTCATTGAAACACAGCAGCAGAACTCATGTTTTCTTTCCTACTCAGCTCCCCTGCAAAGGGATTTTCTAAGGAACCCAGGGCCAAGACAAAGGAATAGGGAGGAAGTCTAGCACAATGGGAAGCCCCTGAAGGGTTTGAGCAGAAGACAATAACAGATGCTGAGAAGTGGCAGCAGGGAGTGGAGGAAAGAAAGCCTGGAATTTACCCTGCTTTCTGCTCTGCACATGGAAGGCCCCCTCCATATGTCCATTGTCACCCAAGGCGTTTTGACAAGTCTTGAGTGGGGTAAGAGAATGGCATTTATTGAGGTCAAATACTGACGCCTGAGGCTGGGGTGTACATCAGAAGGCATTCATAGACAAAGCTGAACAAAGGCACCTGCTGGGCACGTCTCTAAAACTGGCACTGAGACATCATTAGAATGAATTAGAACTAGGGCACCAGTTAACCCAGGCCCACACACTAGTGAAAGGAAAATTGAGCCTCTCCCCTGACCCTGCTCCAGACAACTGAATGGTGACTTCAAGAACAAATATTCAAAGGATACTAATTAGAAGGGGAATGATATTGTAGACCAGACCATGCTCTATCATATAGAAGATGTATTGTTGGCAAAGTTGTTGAGCATCTTATGGCCTCATTTTCCTCATCTGTAAACTACTGCTTGCCACACAAGTCTGTTATGAGGATTATTACATCAATGCCTAGGCAGATGACAGCTATTATGCAGCAAATCTGTAGTGAGAAATTAACCCAGAATATGCAGCACAAAATGCCTCCTTAACTTCACCGTCAGGTTAGGAAAAGAATTAGAAGAGAGGGAAAGAGGAGAGAGACACCGCCCATCATAGAGAGATCCCCACCCCCATCCACCTCTGCTGGCAATCAAGGTAAGGTAGATCTGCTCACAGGGCTGGAAGTTTTGGAAAGGTGAAGAAAGTCTAAACATATGTACATACAAACAATATTATTTAATATTTTAGTGCTTCCAACATTTGATGCCCAGGGTGAACTTCCATTTGAGTAGAGGTTCTGGTTAGGTTAGTATCACCTCAAAATTTACCTAATTTAGTCTTCTCATCAACCTCTCAAAGTAGGGCCTGCATATTTGGATATTACTAACCTGTAGCCAAAACCAGGAGATGTTATGGTTCATACATATTTTGCACAGATAAAGATTTGACCTCAGTTTCTGCAGAATAAAGTAATAGCACACTTAGTATTTAATGTAATTTAAAGACATGTATGCAAAGAGAAAACATGGCAGAATTTCTCCTTATTGCCCCTTAGCATGAAAGCATACAAGACTAATGACAACTTTATTATCCTATTTTTGAATACCACCAGCAATCTGAATATTATATTCAGATACAAACAGGTCAAATATAACTGGCCACAATAGAAGCCAACTATTAATACATAATTATAAAATTTTAAGTCCCTTCTGAAGAAGCAAAAAATGGCATTTGCGGCTGGCTGCGGTGGCTCATGCCTGTAATTCCAGCACTTTGGGAGGCCAGGGCAGGTAGAGCACCTGAGGTCAGGAGTTCGAGACCAGCCTGACCAATATGGTAAAACCCCATCTCTCCTAAAAATACAAAAATTAGCTGGGTGTGATGGCAGATGCCTGTAATCCCAGCTTGAACCCAGGAGGTGGAGGTTGCAGTGAGCCGAAACTGCACCACTGCACTCAGCGACAGCCTGGGCGACACAGCGAGATTCCGTCTCAAAAAAAAAAAAAAAAGGCATTAACTTTGCATATTATTATTTACCAAAAATACACAGATACATAATGCTTAACAGTATGAAAATAATTATATTTATATCAGTCATCATCACCCTTTAGATCTGCCATCTACAGGAGAACTAAGAAAATATTGGTTCTTCCCTGTATAGATGATAATCTAGCAAAACAAAACAGAACAAAAAAGAGTGCTCTCATAGTTGTATTTAAGTTATTGGGTGATATTTCTATTTGGTAATAAAAATTCAATAACTTTTAGGGGTAGAGTGAATATTCCCACCAATGTTCCCAATTTTATACACAAAAATAGATATTAGAGTTTAAGTCATAAGGGAAAGATCCACTTTTCCTCAAGGTACCATTTAATGTACATAATTATTAAAACCTATAATTTCACATCAATAAAACTAAGGAAAATTAGAAATTTTGGATAGGTTTTTAATGCATGTTACTTAAATTTTACATTTCTTTTCCTTCTAAGTGCTAAAAAGTTTTTCTTTCTAGGTATGACCATATGTTTATAGTCACCTATCAGCAAAGGTTGAAGGGCTGGGAATCAGGAAACACGGGATTCTGCTTTTTATTTTGACCCTGATTCTATGACCTTCGACATGTTATTTATCTAATAAAAGAAGAACACTATTTCCCATCCCCAAACTGCCTCGTCTCTTCGGGCAAGCCAGTCTTTGGTTTTCTATACTACTGGGAGGAACCATCATCACATAGGAAAAGCAGAACACTGGGTAATAAATTGCTCTATGTAACTCTTTGGCATACATTATTTAAGTTTTTGCCAATAGATTCACCTTGTTGGTTATGTTCTGATAAAGCCAATGTCAAGAGTATTCATAAAAACACACACTGGGTGACTGGCAGGAGAAGCTGACGTAGGGCCAAAAAATAACTGGGGATTAGAAAGCGATAAATCAATATAAAAACAATAAAGTTGTCCACTGTGAAATTAATGAAGCAATATCAAAGTGCTTTGTTTGGCTTAGAGGAAAACCAGTAGAAACTATATAACTAGACAATTCTTGTAAACCAGGAATAAACAATAGCCACACACCAGGTTATTATCACTGAGATTAAGGACAGTGGTCTAAGGCATTAAAGGTATGCACAGCATCACTTCATTTGGAACTACCACTTTAAAAAGAAGTGTGTACCTCACTGAGCATCACAGATTTCACCTTCAGAGTCTTCAAAATGACCATCTGTTCATGGAGCTGTCTGGTACAGACCCTGGGTTTCTGCCTTTTAGAAAACGGTGGTCTAAGCCCGACAACAGTGGAGCAGAAAAACCCATACATCACCTTCCCTCCCACAGAAGATGTTTAACTGTACAGTAGTAAAAATGTGGCTGTGAAGGGGCAAGTATATTTTAGAGGACAGAGAAAGTCTTACAAGGCGTGTTTTTAGAAAGGGTGGGAAATCACCACCGTTCTTTGACCAGACAGGCAGGGCTTTGTGTAGGAGGGTGCGGCTGTCAGAAACTGTCTGAATGATGGAAGGCAGCAGCTTAGCAGGCTACTGGGAAGAGCGACTCCAACTGCACAGCTCAGGTTAGGAGGCAGAAGTGAGGTCAAGAGTAATGATCTTTGCAGACGTCTGTAGGGGTGAGATCACTCTGAGAAGCTCAAGGTAACAGAAGTGGAGGGTCATGATTCTGACCCTCAGTGTTAGCTGTGGATAAACTCAAGCTCACGGTCAGGTAAGCCCTGCTCCACCCAGTAATGGTCTCAGTGATCCACTTACATGTTTGACCTATTTCTTTCTCATTTATGAGGTGCACATGATACTGCCCTTTACATAAGGTTGTTTCATGATCTTAAAGGAGATTATGTAGATGAAAGGGCTTTGTATTCCCAGGGAGCTAATATTAGATTCTCAGGGCTTCATCAGTGTAAGAATCAGACAAATAAGAGGGTGAGTGGTCCCTGGTCAGCCCATCGCCCTTAAAGAAACACACTGATATCTTCCCTCATTGTAATAGCCTGCTGGGCTTTCAGTTTTGGGTTTAGGGATATGCCAGGGTGTCCTGCTCTTTAAGTGGCCATTCATCAACTCCAGGAATGTGCTGGTGGTTTGCCTGAGTCTCATCCAAATGCCACTCTGGACTCTGGATAAATACAGGATGGGTGGCAACTGTGGTCACATTACTACTCCACCCTACCACAAGCCTTATTTTTCACCTTCTTTGCTCCCCAAGGGAGTTCCCCCTTTTTCTTATCCTTTAAAATTATTTTTAAATATTTACTTGTCTATGAATTCTTACATCCTTACCTTGGTGTATGATTATCCCATATATAATTTAAATTTTCTGTTCATTACAACAAGGGGTAGCAGAAGCATAAGGGAAGGGACATGGACGTGGGCCTTTACCAGACTTCTGGACAAAATTTGAGATGGCTGGGCAATTCCAGTAGTGAGAAATGTGTTAAGAGAAATGCTGAATACAGAATAAGCACAGCAATATGCTCTCCTTTAGCTTTATATCTACGCTTCCAGAGGAGGAAACTGAAATTTATCAGGGCAGGTCCCACAGCAGAGTAACGATAGTAACAGTAACGATGATTATTGCTGGTCATGTGATAAAACCAAGATTGGAACTCAGATCTGGTGCTAAGTCAGTGATTTCCAACAGAAATGCAATGCAAACCACACATGCAATGTTAAATTTTTAAGTAGCTACATTAAAATAACCAACAAGAAGCAGGTGAAATTAATTTTAATAATCTATGTTGTTTAACCCAAAATGCCAAAAAATCATTTCAATAGTTAATAAATATAAAAAATATTAGTGAGACATTTAATATTTTTTGGACCAAATAGAATCCAGTGTGTATTTTACAGCAAATCTACATTTGGACTAGCCACATCCAAGTGCACAATAGCTACTGAGTGGCTAGGGACTCCCTTATTGGACTGGGTGGCTCTAGACAGTTCCTGAGTATTCTTGTGCCATAAGCCCTTTTGGCAGTCTGGCGAAGCCCATGAATTCCTTCTCAGAATAATGTGTTTACATGATTAAAATGGAAGACACAGGATGACAAAGCAATTATTTTGAAACATAGTTATTCAATTATTTTAAAAAAATACAAAATTATGGTATTGTGTATACCTGCTTCTTTAAATAGTACCTTAAATAACATTATCCAGAGGCAGTTATAATAATTATAAGCAATTTTAAATAAAATAATGATCCTAAATAATATTTCAGTATGCCTAAAGCAACTCTAATGATGATGAAAATATCTGTGACTCCAATTGGTAGCAAATTAACTTTGAGTTGTGGAGTTAACTTGGTGGGTCAAACCAAGATACTTTTCTAATGACAAAGAATAGGAGGGAATACATTAGAGGGCATCATTCACAGTCACAGTTGAGTACTATTTCATGAAACTTCTGTTATATATGTATCTATACATACACACAGTTAAATGCTGAGTTGCAATGTAAAATGTATTTTATATTGTGAGTCATGGTTTTAAAAAGTTTGAAATCCTCATATACTGCTAGTGAGAAATCAAAATGGTTTAACTACTATGGAAAGAATTTGATGGCTCCTCAAAGAGTTAAACATAGAATTACCATATGACCCTGTAATTTCACTCCTGTACATGTGCCCCAAAGGAATGAAAACAAGTTATCAAACAAGTATATATACATGCATGTTCATAGGAGCACTATGCATAATAGCTGAAAGTCTTCAATGTCCATCAGGGGATCAATGAATAAACAAAAGGTGGTATATACATGTAATGGGATATTATTAATCCATAAAAAGGAATGGAGTTTGGGAACATGCTACAACATGGATGAACCCCAAAAATGTTATGCTAATTTAAGAAGGCCAGACACAAAAGGGGCACACATGGTTTGATTCTATTTACAAGAAATATCCAGAAAAGGTACATCCATAGTGACAGAACACAGAGAGGCTGTTGCCAGGGGCTATGGGGAGGGGAGAACAGGGAGAATCTGCTTAATGGTGAAGGGGTTTTTACTTTGGAGTGATGGAAATGTGATGGATCTAGATAGAAACGGTGGTTGTGTAACACTGCGAATGTACAAAATGCCACAGAAGGGTCACTTTAAAATGGTTAATTATATGTTGTTTCACTGCAATAAATTATTATTTTTTAAAGTTTGAATGCCTTTGCCCTAGAGGGTCTTTCTGTTTGTAGTGTACTCATTTGTGGTGCTGCTATATCCCCACCTAGTGGTGGAGGCACCTTCTGTCTGGGCTCCAGGACTGAAGATGCCTGACTGCCAGAGACCACTTTCACATCACAGCGGGGGTTCAAGATCTGAGGCCGTGCCTAGGCCCATGCCTACCTGGGATGAATATTTCGTGTCTAGACATTGACAGTGATAACTGCCAGTCACCCTGAGCTTCAAGCAGGAAAGAAAAACACTTTCTAGTCCTGGTGCTCATATATTTCTCAAGTTATGGAATCTTTATGGGATTGATTTATACAATCTATAAAATCTATAAATCAATCCCATAAAGGATTTTAAACTATATTTTTAAATACAGTTTAGCTTATATAGTTATATATAAATAACTATATGGTTAAAATACAGTTTAACTATGTAGTTTAACTGTATTTTAAACTATTCATAATTGCAACTCAGAACTCATGTTAAAAAGAGGATGACGTAAGAGGCTTCCTTTAAGCAAAGAGGCTTCCTTTGATTGCCTGTAAGATCAAAACAATACTCCCTACCACAGGGCTATGGTAAAGGTTAATACAAGGTGGCATAAGAAGTGCATCTAATACCAGTAGATGCTCATAAAATATTAGTTCCGTTCCTCATCCTGCCTGATTTCTAAAGATACTTGGTATGAACTTATGAACCCCAAACAAGGTGCTTCCAAAAGGGCTCCCCCCAAACTTCTGACTGTCATTGGAAGAAAGAAAGACTGTGGGTGTCTGGAAAAAAAGTGGCAGGGATCTGGAGTTATTATAAAAAGAAGACAGAGCACAAGCAGAGAACATAGGGCAGAAACCCAATATGATACAAAGCCAAGCGACAAAACGGCAGCAGGGACCTGGTGAGCACCAGGTGTATAGAGGGGAGGAAAGAGAGAGGGAAAGGAAGGGTCCAGCAGACATTCCAGTTATTGCCACAAATGCTGCCTGAAGGTGACAGACACAGACAGACAGACAGACACAGAGCAAGAGACACACACACACACACACACACACACACACACACACAGAGAGAGAGAGAGAGAGAGAGAGAGAGGATGCCAAGAAATGCATACGGCAAAAATATTTGCATATTTTTGCAAGTGGGCTTGCATGAAAGATTACAACTTTATAACATATTCTATAAAAATGAAATGGAAGGCTCTAAACTGTGAGACATAGTTACAAAAAATCAACCAGAAAAGACAGACATCAAATCATGGGATTTTCAAATGATGAGGCCAAAGGCAGGAAACAAATCATGAAATTAATATGAAATCAAATAGTGTAAAATTACCAGAGCAGAAAACACTTGCTCCCACATCAGAGTATTCAAGATCTGTCGGAAATTCTATAATGTTGTACAATTTGGCATTGGAAAACCATGGGGAACAAAATCAAAAACCATTCTTACATGCTTCTAAGAACACCGGCAGGGCCAATGGGGCAGGTGGCGAGTAGAAAATCCCACAGGCAAGTCGGGGAAGCAGGCCTCCCCTCTAGGCCTTCCTGAGCCCAGCAAGCATCCCTCACTGCAACAGTCATTTCTGCCCTGTCTACTCCACAGCCTTCCTCCTTCTCTTCTCCCATCTTGCTCTCAGGGATGACCCTGCCTCCTACATGGCACCAGATAGAAAGTCTCATTTTTCTGCTGTCAGATCCACAAAGCCACCTTTGTCCCCTCTCCTGACCCTGTTTCCACCTCGTGCCCAAGAGTCTCACTCCTATGGATCTCTTGCATCTTAACCTTCCCTTTCTATGAAATCTTTCTTGCCTTAATGAAAACATAGCCAATACCTCTTGTCTTAAAAGCAAACAACAAAAAACCAAAAACCCTTCCCTTATCCCACATATCCTTCCAATTCTGATATGGTTTGGATCTGTGACCCCACCAAATCTCATGTTAAATTTTAATCCCCAGTGTTGAAGATGGGGGCTGGTGGGAGGTGATTGGATCATGGGGTAGATTTCTCATGAATGACTTAGCATCATCCCTCTTGGTACTGTCCTCATGATAGTGAGTTCTCATGAGATCTGGTGGTTTGAAAGTGTGCAGCACCTCTCGCCTCACTCTCTCTGGTTCCTGCTCATGCCATGTAAGACGCCTGCTTCCCTTTGCCTTCTGCCACGATTGGAAGCTTCCTGAGAGGTCTCTAAAAGCAGAAGCCACCATGCTTCCTGTATAGCATGCAGAACCATAAGTCAAACTTCTTTTCTCTATAAATTACCCAGTCTCAGGTATTTCTTTACAGTAATGAGAGAACAGACGAATACAAATTCCTAGTTTACCTTCCTGAGTTCCCAATCGTCACTTAATGTCTCAACACAGCTGCCTTTATACGCAGCCTTCAGTTCCTCTCTCCACCCCCCTTCCCCCTTCAGCCCCTTTCAGGCTGACTTCTTGGCCACACCTCCACTAAGGTGATCAACAGCTTCCACTTAGCCAGTGGGCACTTCTCAGCCCTGAACTGAAACGGCATCTTGGTAGCATTTAATGTAGCTGCATACCCTTCTTGCAACTCTCTTCTTGCTTTCATGACCTTACACTTTCCTGGTTTTCCAGGTGTGGCATAGTTGGCCTCTGCCTACCTCTCCAGTCTCATCTTGCACCTTCCCTGCCACCTGGGACTCCTGCACCTCAGAGCTCAGCAGTGCTGCTCCACCTGCCTAGAGGCACTTTCCTCTTCCCTTGACTAAATTCTATTTGCCCTTCATCCATCTAAGTATTGCTTCCTCAGAGAAGCCTTCCCTTAACTCCCTGGTCTAAATCCAGAGCCATGGTTGACATTTCTTATTGATAAAAACACTTTATCACAATTTGTAGTTATGCATTTATTGTGTAACTATTTTCAATATGCTTTCTCCCTGTTTGGACTATCAATTTCACTAGGTACATTCTATGTTTATTTTGGTCAGCATCTTACTCCTATGTTCTAGGACACAAGGGAAACACAACAAACATAGCACATGGTAGACACTTAGTAAGAAATTACTGAATGAACAGCCATGGGGTTAAATGAATGAATGAAGATCTTCTCACCAATGGCAGGGAGTCACAGCAGGTCAGTGACTTTACCCTGGATGCTTTAGGCCTTTAGTCTTACCCATGCAAAAAGTTGTTCATTTTTTTTTAGGCCCTTGGGTATCTGTTTGAACAAAGTCCCATTTGGACTAAGAGAAGGATGATGGAGAATAAGCTGGCAGCAAAGGGTGGAGAAAAGCCAAGGAAAGTAAGCTGCTGGAGAAAAATAGTCTCAATTTTCTCAGTGTCTGACTTCTTACTTCCCTGACACAACCTCTGACCATGTCAGTTGTAGATGGGGCTCTTTTCCTACCAGTGTAATGTGGACTTGGATGCTGCAGAAGTTGTATGTGTGGGAGGAAAGGAAATGCATGGGAGGTATGGGGAAAGGGAAAACAAAGGGAAGCTCTGAAGACAGGCTCAAAATCCAGCAGATCTGGGAGGGGTAGATCTTATAAGTCATTGAATCAAATCCACTCACGATACAGATGACAACCTCAAGGCCAAGCTGTAAACAATATATCCAAGGTCCTCACTGATGGAAGAACTGGATGGACTAAAATCCACTGCCCTTTTGTGTACCCTCAAATGCCTGTTAAGGCAGAGAGCTGAGACACTGATCCTGTTATTTCTTGTGTTTTAAAGAAGACATTTCTCACTGGAGCTATTTCACAACCATGCTATTCAAAGGAAGGGTTTTATGTCTACTAAAGACTACTTACATCAAAGGTATAACATCTCTAGTAAGTCCTGAAACTCCTTTTTACTTAAGAATAACTGGAGGTACTACAAAGCCCCGGGACAGGTGTCTAACTAGGATTGGCCAACCTTATCCTTTAACACAGTTAGTAAGATCCTGTTGGTTTGAATGTTGATGGGGGGCAGGGCATTCCTTGCTGCTCTTGTTTACTCAGTTTGGGAGAAATCAGCTTGACAGATTCAGTGGCAACCAGCAGCAGACAGCCCTCCTTCCTCATGTTTAGTTATTTCACTTTTACTCCTCACAGCCAAGTTTCTTAAAAACTACCCTGTCTGTCTCTCCTTCCTAATCTCCTACATTCCAACTTACTGCCATTCCAGCACATTGGGAATGAGTGTGTCATGACCACCAACGCCCAAGCCCTATGGAACTTTCCAGTCCTCACCCTACTTGGCCTCTTGACAGCATTTGGCATTACTGGTCAAGCCTTCTTTTTTTTTTTTTTTTTTTTTTTTTGAGTCTCATTCTGTTGCCCAGGCTGGAGTGCAGTGGCACAATCTTGGTTCACTGCAACCTCTACCTCCCGGGTTCAAGCGATTCTCCTTTCTCCTGCCTCAGCCTCCCGAGTAGCTGGGATTACAGGCGCCTGCCACTACACCCGACTAATTTTTGTATTTTTAGTAGAGATGGGGTTTTGCCATATTGGCCAGGCTGGTCTCCAACTCCTGACCTCATGATCTGCCTGCCTCGGCCTCCCAAAGTGCTAGATTATAGGCGTGAGCCACCGTGCCCAGCCAAGTCTTCTTTTTTAAACATGTTCATTTTACTTGGCTACTATGACATTTGTCTCCTCTGTCCTCCTACCTCTGTGACTATTTGGTCTCTTTGCATTAGGGACTCCTTCTCTGTCCCTGCCTGCAAGAGTAACTCAGAACTCCACATTCAGCCCCTTTCCTTCTTATGCATAAATATTGCCTAGGATGTTTCATCTGAACCCACAGCTTCGGTTGTTTCCCAAATTACTTTTACATCTCAGACCTCTCTGTGGAAGTCCACATCCATATGTTACCTCCTTATATCTTATTGTCCACCTCAATCCGGATACTCCTCAGGTCCCTGAAATTCAACATGGCTACATCTGAGCTAAGCAATCTTCTTCCCCAGTTCTTACTTTCTCCTTTATTGCCTGAATGACATCATCATTTACTAAGTCACTCAAGTTAGAAATTGAAGGCTTTTCTTCCCTCTCATCCCTCAGATTCAAAGACTCAGCAAGCCCTGCTGAATCTACCCCTTAAAAATTTCTTGTATCTAGTGTTTTCTCATTCTCATTCCTACCAGTGTTTTGTTAATTAAGGTACTTGTAATTCTTCACCTGGCTCAATGCAATAGCCTTCCTATTGGCGCAGTCCTCATAACTGCTGCCAGATTGTTCACTGCTTCTCAATCCCTTTTGAGATAAAGCCCAATCCTTGGTTGCCATACAACACCCCTTCCTACCTCTCTAACTTCACGCAGCCCTGTGCTTCAGCTACAGGGAACTGTCTGCAAGTCCGACAAGACACCAGGCTGTCAACTACTCTCAGGCCCTGCACTATACATTCTGCTTTTCCTTCCTCTTAATTCCAGCTCTACCCCTTACCTATCTTTCTGAGAAGCTCTGACTGACTTCCCCAGGCGAAGTGAAATGCCCTTGCTTTGGGCTCCAGTAGTACTTGTTACCTGGTCTTGCGTTTGTATAGTTTACTTCTCTGTTTCCTCACTAAATTGTAAGCTCCCTGATGGAAGTGGAAGGCTATGCCTCTTATTTCTGAATTACCAGCATCTAGCACAGTGCCTGGCACATAACAGATTCTAAAACATGCTGGGTGAAAAAATAAATTTAAATATAAGCATGAGGTTTATTTTTGTGTGTGAGCCCAAAAGCAATGGGTATGATAGCATCCCTTTCAATACATTAAATATGTAAAACATAACATTCTTTTGCTATGTATCTGCCAAGTGATTTCTTGTAGAAATCTACAGAAACAGTGAAACAATTGTTTCATACAAACCAAAGGCTAGAAATCACATGACAGTATGGAATATTGTTTTTATTAAAATATCCAATCTAAGAGATATAAATTCTAGAGATTAATTTTGAAATCTTCTGTTACTAACCACAAAATTTCCTTAAATGCCGTATGTTCACCACTTAGAAAACAACAAGGCAGATGCAGGATGTATCCATGAACCTTCTAGTGCTCTCCAAACACTTCCCAATGGTGAGGCTTAATTTTACTGAACACCTTTACCTAACTGATCATTGAAGGAGCAGTTCCAGCCAAGAAAGATTGCTATGTTTTACTCTGAGTTTTCTTTTCCAAAAAGGAGCTAGCTAGCTAATTAATACACTTTCACATCATGCAAAGGTCCACAATGTCTCTGAATTTCCCACATGGAGAAACAGTGGCATTTAAATGTGATGGTTACGGTCAAGGAATGAGTTCAGGCATTTTTACTGTTTTTGCAAACTTTCTTCTGAGGACCAACTGAGGTTATGTCGGTGGCATTTCTGAGAGCCTAACCATGAAGCAGTTACAGTTTTATTCATTTGCTCTGGGTGGCTGCTCTTCTTGAACCCTGAGTCTACTATGTTATCTGCTGTGGGAACCGGCAGCTTAGTGGACAAGCACAGCCCCACTGGGATATTGGAACCACACAGACAGCACAGGCTGAGCCATGCCCAGCATCGCCTGCACACTCTGCTCTGGATAGGGCCACCTCTTAGGGCCCTATTACACTTAGAAGCATGAGAAGTGTTTGCTCTGCCACAGAAAAAAATCCCAATATTTCTCAGGATGCGTAATGCCCAGAAATAGGCCAAGGGGAGCTCAGGAAGTAAACTCACCCCAGGTTTTGCTTATTAAATCATTCACCACTAAAGAGGTAGTTTCTATAGAAGTCAGATGTAGGTGTAGGGGAAAATCAGTAAAGAATTCGAGTTCTTATTCAAATTTCAAACTACTCTGACACTTACCCAACTCCTATGCTTTACTTGGAGGATGCAAATAACAGCAGTTGTAGGACTGATTGCTAATCACAGGCTGCATAATAGATTATGAAGGCTTTTATATCAGGTAAACTACTAACTCTCACAGGCTCACACTGAAGCATAAAAAGGTATGTCTCAAATATATACCTAAACACACACACACACACACACACACACACACACTGGGGTTAAATCCTTAGCCAATTAAGAACATAGAGTTAGCAGCATAAAAAAATACTTTTTTGGCTGGGTGTGGTGGCTCATGCCTGTAATCCTAGCACTTTGGGAGGCTGAGGTGGATGGATCACAGGTCAGGAGTTCAAGACCAGCCTGGCCAAGATGGTGAAACCTTGTTTCTACTAAAAAATACAAAAAAAATTAGCTGGGCATGGTGGTGGGCACCTGTAATCCCAGTACTCAGGAGGCTGAGGCAGAAAACTGCTTGAACCCAGCAGCGGAGGTTGCAGTTACCCAAGATTGTGCCACTGCCCTCCAGCCTGGGTGACAGAGCAAAACTCCATCTCAAAAAAACCCAAACACTCTTTTCTCATTAACTTTTAGTTAACAACCACAACAAAATAGGGCAAGTGTAGCAAAGAGCAATCTGGTTCTTTGTTACACTTTCTGAAATACAGCGGTGTAGAATAAGCTGCAGCTCCACAACAGCCACCGTGGCTCCTTGCTTTCCTTGGACAGACCGAGTCCAGGGCCTTTGCATTTGCTCTTCCTTCTGCCCAAACTCCTTCTCTCCAGGTGTCCATATGGTTTGCTCTTTCTCTTTCTTCAGGTCTCTGCCTATCAACAAGATGTTCCTTGACCATCTAAGATAAGGTCAAATGTCCTTCCCCTGTCACTGTAACTTTCTTCCCTTGCTTTATTTTATTCAAAGCATATTTCACTCTCTGAATAATACATGTTTTTTCATGGTCTTAGTCTCCCACCCTCCCCCGCCAGAAAATAAGATCTGCGAGGGAAGGAGCTGTGTCTATTTTATTCACTGCTATAATTTTAGCACACAGAACAATGCCTAGCATGTGATAGGTGTTTAAGGAATATTCAATAAATAAATACATTTTGTTGCAATTTAACTTACTATATGTTGTATGAAAATGTGTCAAATCAGCAAGTAAACTAATGTCAAATAATATCTACATTAGCAAATACTTACAACAGTACCGCTCTGCTGATGAACCCTGACAAGCTATGGTCCATGCTAAATTAAAGGTCAAGTTTGACTGTCTCTGAAAACATTTCATTTTCTCCACTGCTCTGGGTGGGTAACCCTGTGATGACCAAGGTTGATGTGCCTGCTGGATGATCTGTTCAATCCCCAGTTGTCTAAATTTGATTAACCCTCCCTACTCCAACTAAAAAGAGTCAGCTCAGTGGACCAGCAGCTGAGAGATCTGGGGTGTCTCTTACTCAAAAACTGGTTTTGTCAGCTGAGCACAAACGTGGGAACTGTCTGTGTGGGAAACTAGGTAGAGCCAGGGCAGCAACTACAGAATTGGATATTAAAGCCAAGAATGCCCAAGGTAAGGGGAGAGAGGGCATGGTGGAACTGGCCTGGGTGGGTGCTGGCCTTGGACTTACACTTCCCGGGTGACTGGAGTGGGGCTACATGGGCAGGTTAGATCCTTGTAAAAGGAGCTGATGAACATCACCTTGGAGCCTTGGCCCTACAAAACGTAGGCACTCTGGTTTGTCAATGATGTTCTTTCTGGTTAGATTGAAAACAACTTCTATTTCCCCGCATTATGGGTGAAATACTTTAAATGAATTTGACCTTTTAAAAATCATCAGGCAGACAACTTGAAAGGCGTTTTGTGATCAATGTGGTACAGCCAGATGAACATTTAAGACTCGGCTGGTGAAACAGAGAAGTTAGCAGAGGGCAGCATTAATCTTGTTAATATTTCTAATAAGAGTCTCACTTTACATATGCTGGCTGGACTTTTATCTATGTGTAGCTAACAGATATTACTGTTAGTTCTAGGACAACAATGGTACTGTTCTGTCCCATTAAACGTTTTTATTAATGCTCCGGAAAAAGCCGGAGGTGTCATACTTATCACATTTAGGAATAAAGCGAAGGATGGAGGCACTAAATATAACAAATAACTGCCAGGATCTCTTCTATAAATAGTTGGGGTAGGGTGGAATAATAGGCCAGATATATTAAAAATAATATTTTATTTCAGGGTAAATGCCAAGCTCCATACCCCACCAAAAACAAACAAACCAAAACAAACTATCAAGAGTAGGATGGCTCTTCTATTATTTATCTGTTCATTCACTTTATAGTACATCTTACAATTTATAACTATATATTTGTTTGTTCACTTGTTCACTGACAGCCTTTACTTATATATGTTGAGTTCCAAAAGAGCCAGGACAATGTCTACTTGGTTCCCTGCTGTATCCCCAGCATAACTAGCCAAAAGAATAAATTATGCAAAGGATAGGGGAAGACAAGACTAAAAAACAAGCTGTTTAGAGACTTGGGATTTCTCATAGACTGCAAGCTCACTATCAGTCAACCATGCTGGGACTATCAAAGGTAATCTAGATGTCTAGAACATGGGATGGGACCATCTTGCCTGGTTCTGTCCATGGAATTACCCTCCCATGTCTGTGGATTCTAACAGACAAGGGATATGTGTTAGGGGCTGAATTGTGCCCCCCCAAATCCATATGTTGAAGTCCTAACCCTCAGTACTCAGAATGTGACTGTATTTAGAGACAGGGCTTTTAAAGTAACAACTAAGATAAAACAAGGTTATTAGGGTGGACCCAATCCAATATGACTAGTGTCCTTTTAAGATTAGTGGCTGGGGATGGTGGCTCACTCCTGTAAATCCCAGCACTTTGGGAGGCTGAGGCAGGAGGATCAACTGAGGTCAGGAGTTCGAGACCAGCCTGGCCAACATGGTGAAACCCACAGGCACCTGTAATCCCAGCTAGTTGGGAGGCTGAGGCAAGAGAATGGCTTGAACCTGGGAGGAGGAGGTTGCAGTGAGCCAAGATTGTACCACTGCACTCCAGCCTGGGTGACAGAATGAGACTCAGTCTCAAAAAACAACAACAACAACAAAGAAAAGAAGACTATCACACAGACAAATACAAAGAGGATGAGAGGACACAGGGAGAAGACCTCAATCTATAAAACAAGGAGAGAGGCCTCATAAAGAACCAACCCTGCCAGCACTTTGATTTGGGACTTCCAGCTCTCAGAAATGTGAGAAAACAAATGTGTGTTGTTTAAGCCAAACAGCCTGTGGTACCTTGTTATGGCAGCCCTTGCAAACTAATACATATGAACAACTGTTTCACCAACCAGGAGTATACAGTTTGAAAATGAGGTTGACTTGAGAGGGCAACAAATACTTTCTTCAAACACCTAAACAATCATTATGTGGAAGAAAATATAAGACAAAGCTTTCTGACAAAATGACACATCTGAAAATGGAATGAACTTGGTATATAATTTACTTATTAATTGAATCTACTGTTAATTGTCTGACTCTTCTGACTACGTGTAAGCTCTACTAGATCAGACACAGTAAACAGGTGCTCAGTAAATATGTTGAGTGGATCAATTTCCTCTGGAAATAATGAGTTTCCTGTCATGGGAGGTATTTAAGCAGAAGCTGAACACATCTGCCATGAGGATGTTATTGAGAAGCCTCATGCACAGGGCACATGGTTAGGCTACCCCAAGGCCCTTTTTCAATGTTGAAATTTTATTAAACTGATTTTACTTCTACTAATGAATCAAATATAGGTATTCCTCATAGAAAAGGTCCACATATTCATAGAACATGTTCACAGATCTCATAGAAAAGGTCTACCTTTGTTCTCATCAAAAAATTCTATCAAAGTATCAGGGCCATAACCTTATATTTTGCATTTTTTCAACATTAATGTGTTATCCATCCATTGTACCTTCTAACACTTGATAAAAAGTAAATTTTAAGTAAAATTTATTCTATATTATTTTTTAAAGCGAGCTCTTTTCAGGCTTTTTTTTTTTTTTTTTAAGGAGATAGATATTTGTTCTGGTTCCACTTCCATTTCTTAGGCCTGTTTAATTTACAGCATGAGCTCCAAGAGCCAAAGATTGTGGAGTCTTAATAAATGTCTAAGATGAATAATTAATAATATTAAAAATTATCATCATCTTCCTATACTCCCAAGAGTAGTGGCAGATGGTGAATTCTGGCTGTGCCTAATTCTAGCTGTGCCTGTGGCTGCCCATATATCTTTCAATAAGCCAGCATTCAAAGAACAGAATGAAACTCACAGGAATCTCATGAATTCTGCTGTTGTTATTCCAAAGGTTCTTTTGGCACAGATCCTGAGCCAGCAGATGAGCTGTATACTTTCTCACAGCAATTCAGTTAAAAAAAAATCACCAGATGACCTTACAGCAATTTAAAAAAAATCAGCCTGTCCTTGAATGCAAAAGAGTAAGACAGACAGGACACCTTCCAACTTCCACTCCAATGAAGAATGTGAGTTTCAATGTTAACGTTAAGATTTTAGGTTTTTCACATAACCCTGAAATACTAAGCATTATAATGTTCAGGTAATTGAAAAGCACAAACATTTTTAGTAAATACAATTTCTGCTTCATAACTCACTTTGGCAGATGTTTAACATTTGCCTGCTCCTGCAAACTTTATTTTCAACTTGCTAAAATTCTGCCATGTGCCAAGAATGATACTACATACGGGTCTATGATGGCAACTTCTGCAACCCAACATATGTCTAGGTTTGCAGTACTTTTGTTCATATTCTAGTTGTGCCTCCAAAATATTTATTGTCACTGTAAATAGAACCAAAGAAACTATTAACATTGGTTGATAACTAGATTTAGAAACGTGGCTATGAAATAGATGGTTATAAATCAAACATGTTTACAATTCTGGAAAGCAGTGATCAATAGTAAAAGGCAAACTGTGTTGAATAAATCCTAATAGCCAAATTTCCCACCCAACTTCCACAGCCTGCACTGTGAGCATGAAGGCATTGGGAAAAATGCATTGCAAACAAAGTGGAGTTGCTAGGAACAAGGCTATCTGTTTCATCTTCACCTTCATCATTGGACAAGCAGCTCTAGGCAGGGCTGGTACTATACACAATGTTACTTGAGGCTCTGGGTCTCAAGCAAGGTTCATTATTCTTTCCAGTGATTTCCAAACCATTATATAAATCATTTTTATTTTTATTTATTGATTTATTTTGAGACAGGGTCTCACTCTGCCACCCAGGCTGGAGTGCAGAGGCATGATCATAGTTCAAGGTAGTCTCGATCTCCTGGGCTCAAGCAATCTTCCCATCTCAGTCTCTCAAGTAGCTGGGACTACAGGCATGTGTCACTATGCCTGGCTAATTTTTGTATTTTTAGTAGAGATGGGGTTTCACCATGCTGGTCACTCTGGTCTCGAACTCCTGACCTCGTGATCCACCCTCCTCAATCTCCCAAAGTGCTGGGATTATAGGCGTGAGCTACCATGCCCACTGGCTAATTTTTTTTCAAAAATTTTTTGTAGCAACTGGGTCTCACTGTGTTGATCAGGCTGGTCTCAAACTTCTGGCCTTGAGTCATCCTCCTGCCTCAGCCTCCTGAAGTGCTGGAATTACAGTCATGAGTCACTGCATCCAGCCATAAATCATTTTTAAACGGGGATGTGAAGAAAGGGTTATCCTACACATTGCAAACGCTTGAAGCAGCACTGGCATGGTGAAACCACACCTGATTTTGATTCAGAGGGTCTGTGGTCAAGTCCAACCTTAATGATGAACCAGTTGGAAACTGAGCAAGTCACTTAAGTTCCCTATACTTCAGTTCCTGCTCATATAAACACAGGAACATTAATAACACATACCACTTAGGACTGCAGTGAATACAGAGACAGTATAAATGTGTAGCATGTAGCAGCCATCATAATTAGAACATCATTATACTAATGATAGTGTTTATTGTATGACTGCTAGGTATCAGCAGTCATGGTGCTGAGTATCTCACTTAATCCTCATAACTCTACCAGTATTTTTATCCCTATTTTGTAGATTAAGAAACTGAAGTTTAGAGAATCCAAGGTCACCCATAATAAATACTTGTCTGATATGATGTAATTTTTATAAGCTTTAATGGTTCTATGACTCAACACAAATTGTACCTAATCTTAAAGGAGTTAATATCTTATTTTAATCCAATAAGGGACCTAACATCCATTAAGTGCCTTCTTAGTGCCACACAATAGGCTGTTATGACACTTAATCCACAGATCTGTAGTGTGTTTATGGATAAGGTATTACCACCACTTCATAGATGGGAACACTTTAGTTCATCGTAGTAAAGTTATTGCCCACGGTGGCATAGCAGTAACTAGTGACTCCTGATTCCAATTCAAGTTTAGTTCTCCACTTGGCCTTCCTTTAACTTCATATTCTCATTTATTCTAACTTTAGTTAACTGAATGAAGGCAATAAAATACAATGAAATATAAAATGTATAGTTAAAAAAAAACAAAAGATAACATTTTCTCTTATCTAAATCTTGCTTTATGATACTTGTATGACTACTAAGCACTCAATCCAAAATCTGACCATCAACATTTTATTTTTACTGACACAAATAAGTAAAATAAAAACAAACCTCTGAAAGAATACTTTTTAAAAAAGTATAACATAAGATTAACATCAGATCTTTTAAAGTTAATTTTGGCTAAAACAAAATAATCTGAGTTTGGCCCTCACTCAGCCAACCAAATTTCTTTACATTTTCCCAGAAGTCATGCTCTTTCTCCAACCCACCATCATCCCTGGCCACTGCCCTGCTGGCTGCCTTCCACATCTATCATGTTAACTGCCACCTCTAAACCTTTGTTACATTTTTCTCCCTTTGCTGAAGATGTGGTCCTCTTCACCAGTTCAAATTCCACCCATCACTTAAGATGAGCTCAAAGTCCTATCATTCCATGAGCCTTCCGACTATCCTGATTACTCATCTTAATCCCTTCCTGGGACTCTTACTGTATCTATCAACATCACTATTCCACATGGCACTTAGTTACTAGCTTTAATGGTTCTAGATGTGTAGTCCATCACTCCAAATGGATGACAACACCCCAGGGGATGGAGACTGTCTTTATTGTTTTTCTCTGCCCTATTGTACCAAGAAGCTCTCAATAGTTTTGTAACAATGAGAGAGAATAATTATCTTTAAACGAGAAAATAACACACACTCTGTAAATGTTGCTAGCATCTCTTTTCTTACATGTTATTTTTAAATGATATTAATTAAAAAATTCAACATAAAAAGAAAGATAACCTGCTCCAACTAGGCATAGATCATTGGCTATTTTCTAGGTTTGTACAATCTAGCATTTAATAGCTTAACAGTAATATTTTAGCAATGAAGCTTGATAACAGTGGTATGTATTACTAATTACAGTGATATCAGTTCCTTTGAAAATAGAGGAGATTGTTTATGAGTTTTTATTTATTCAACAGACCAATCACCAATATATTGCCTGATACTGTGTAGGATCCCCTAGACACAGTAAGATCCATCTTGGCCCTTGATAGGCTTATGATGCAGTAGCAAGACAAATGATGATCATTCAATACGGAGGTGACTATACCATAGGTTTCTACAATAATTATATTCTTTAATAAAACAAAATCACATTCATTACAAAGCATCCTCAATGTTCTATAATAGTGTATCTCACTGTGTAGGCTTTTTCAAAATTTGTGGGGTGGGTTTCATCATCCTAGTGATGGGGGAGGGTGCTACTGACATTCCATGAGCAGGAGGCAGAACCTGCTTGATGCCCTGCAAAGTGTGGGGCTCTTCTGCACCATGAAAAACTGTCCCACATCTCACCTGACTTTCAAATGCTCCACTTTGTCATCCTTGGAGATAAAAAACTTATAATGCTCTAAGTCTGGAATCTATCTGTTTTATATATAAAGAAAATATTTTTACCCAAGTTTAGTATCTAACATTTGCAAGGCATGTATTAGTATGTAAGTTGAGGAAAGACTGTACTTTGTTGTGTTCGGAGCTTTAACAGCAACTGACCATCAGTTTGAAAAATTATAACACTGGGAAATTATACAGGAGAAATTATACTTTGGGAAATTAAATAGGGCCTTGCTTGGCTCAAATCTGGCCCACACCTGTGACAGACTGCCTGGGGCTGAGGGGGTGGTGCATCCATGGTGGCTGTGCGAGAGGTACACACATCCTACTATTTAGGCATGCCTCCCATCTAGTGGTGCCAAAGTACCGATGGGTTGAAATTCAGAGTAGTTTCCCATGGATTACTGTCCTTACCTTTCTCTTTTATCCTAAAGATAGGAATTTAAATATAAACTTTTTTTTAAAGTTATATATACAGGTGAGTTGTATTATCTTTGACTTTCACTTCAAGATAGTAAATGAGGAATGACTAAATGTTACAAAAAAAGCAGCTAGGTCTAATAGGCTAAAAATATTTAGTTCTAGGCTCTTCAAAGAAATTTAAAGACAAAGTTCCTAAAGAAGCTATTTTAGTCAGCTTGAGAGGGATGAAAAAATTCAATCAAGAGAGGAGTCAGGGAATAAGAAGACATGGTAATTTATACTATTAAGACATATTTATTAAACAAGGGGAACCCAAACAGGCTTAAAATATATCTTTGCCTTCAAGAGTTTGCAATACAACTCTTGAAGGCAAATATATAACTGAATATGCAAATACTATATGTAGTTTCTTGCAAACTAAAAGTAATCTGACACTAAAAACCCGAATTTAATAGAGAAGGTATTCCCATTTCATTTAATTCCCAGGGCACAACTCTGAAGGGCCACCACATAGATCGCAAGAACAAGGCAGTAGCATTTAAGAAACAGATTAACTGAAGCAGAAAGGGGTTAAGGGGATAACTGAATTGATTCATTATATTGATATCAAAACTAAAATCATATTAATGGATGCTCAGTAAATAACTATAATGAAGATTCATTTTGGGTGCTTCCACAATTCTATTTTTAAACAATTTAATAATAAGTACAAATAAAATCCCAAGCGTTTGAAAGGGAAACTGTTTGTTTTAAATAAAGCCTCTGTACATTTGTTATTTTGAGATACCTCATCTTGGACTTCAGGATCAATATATGATGTTAGCATAGGGAAGTTTAAGCAAGAATTGAGTCACACTGAAACTCACGGCACTTTAATAAGGCTAAATAAAAACACATTGGCTAGGCTATTACAATCTGAACAAAAACTACAGCTCAAACAATTATTTTGTTGGGAAGTAAAGGAAAACACTAACCCACAAAAATGATTCTTTGATGTATCACCAGCAAAAAGAGACTTTTGTTCACAAATAAAATTTTGTACACAGTATTAACCCTTTTGCAGAATATAAGATGTCTCTTTTTTGAGAGACTAATACAATTTTGATTTCTTCCTTGGGAAAAAATAGATTTGAGTGAGTTAGAGACGTGATCCATCCTAACTGGTTATCATTTTTATGTCTTTACTGCATAGGTTTGGGCTGCTTCAGGATTGGGCACATCCTGGCCTAAAGTGACAATGGATGCTTCCTGTTTCTGCTGAGTGAAGCCACTCAGCAACCTCAATCTATGCAACTAGGCCACTCTGTCCTGGATCTGCCGTGACACTGAAAGACTTTTAGACAATGTAATTTGATTTACTGTATTCTTAAAGTGTTCTTTTAACAACCATGTAACCCACATTCTGGAACACTCTGGAAGAAAAAGTGGCCTACAAGGGAAAGCTTATTATTATGCACAGATAAGGTAATCATTGAAGCCAGGAAGCATGTTTCCTCCTGACTTCTCTTAAAAGAATCTCTTCTACATGATCAAGAATTTATCTCGAAATGCTCCCATATACTAAGGTAAATAAGGATGTCAGCACAGCCCTAGGAGTAGAGATTTCCAACTAAATTCTATCTTAGAGCCCATCAAGAAAGCTCTCTAGGATTGTTTTTGATGGTGTACTTCCCCCCTCTTCCACAGGAAACACAAAACTGGGAAAATATCTGTCAGGAAGCAAAATAGGATCTACATATTTTTAAAAGAATCTAAAAGTAAATCTTTTTGAAAGCCCCAACCATGGCAAGGACATAAAAGTAATTCTTTATCAGAACAAGACAATGTAATTTCAAGGAAAAATATAATTTAGGCCTCATTTTTTATTAAAGCAGAATAATAAGCTATAATTACACTAACAATAACATCTGGTATGAGGTAATGCATTATAGTTTAACAAGCACATGACTATATATTATCTCATTTAAGATTCATTACATCCCATAGGAGTTTTAAGCAGGGAAAAAATTAGACCCATTCTACCAATTAAGAAACTGAGGCTTTGGAAAACCAGTTCTGCCACTGAAACGGCCAGGAGAAGGAAGACATCAAGGCGAAAGTCCATCTCATATAAGTGAAGGGCCAATGACTACCCCTTTCAGAGTGCCAGCCTGTGACATGCTCCCATCATACTGTCAAAGGCACACAGGGGCTCCAAGCACAGACTCAGGTGAGCACACACTTCCTGAGAGGTACAGTGGTGAGAGGCATCAGAGTACAGGGCCTGCAGCCTGGGTCCCAGCTGGGAATCCTGCTAGGCTACAGCTTCGCCATACGACTGGGAAGACTACTGCACTCCCTGGGCCTCACCTTTCTTTTTTTTTTTTTTAACTTTTAAGTTCAGGGGGTACACGTGAAGGTTTGTTATACACGTAAACTCATGTCATGAGGTTTTGTTGTACAGATTATTTCATCACCCAGGAATTAAGCCCAGTACCCAATAGTAATATTTTGTGCTCCTCTCCCTCCTCCCACCCTCCACCGTCAAGCAGACCCCAGCCCAGTGTCTGTTGTTTCCTTCTTTGTGTTCGTAGGTTCTCATCATTAGCTCCTGCTTATAAGTATGAAAATGCAGTATTTGGTTTTCTGTTCCTGCGTTAGTTTGCTAAGAGCCTCCAGCTCTATCCATGTTCCCATGAAAGACATGATCTTGGTTTTTGTATGGCTGTGCAGTATTCCATGGTGTATATGGAATACTATGCATTTTCTTTTATCTGTATTATTTTCTTTTCTTTCATTTCTTGTCTTTTTATCTTTATCATTCTCTTTATCCAATCTTTCATTGATGGGCATTCAGGTTGATTCCATGTCTTTGTTATTACGAATAGGGCTGCAATGAACATTCGCATGTATGTGTCTTTATGGCAGAATGATTTATATTCCTCTGGGTATATACCCAGTATAATGGGATTTCTGGGTTGAATGGTAGTTCTGCTTTTAGCTCTTTCAGGATTGCCATACTGCTTTCCAGGGACTCACCCTTCTATAAATTGGGGTGCAGCAATAATATCTATGTCAAAGGGTCAATGTCAGGATTATAAAGCACACAGTAAAAACTCAAAAATGCCATAGGTTATTGTTACACCTTTCTAAGTATAAAAAAGCTCTTTCATTACCAAATTTATTTCTAATACAAAAAAATAAACCGACTCAGGCCTGTCATGGCTGAGCAGAAACAAGAATTTCTGGGGAAATGGTCTGATTATAAATTAGATTAAGAAGGGACAGGTGCACTCGCAGATGATGGGGTTTTACACTACTTTATGCATTTATGTTCTGGACATGGGCCGAGACTCACTGGCAAAGGGAAATCAATGTTCACTCAAGGAACAGGTCTCTACCACAGATCAAGCCAACAAAGGGAAAGGCCTGGGGTTTGAGGGGTGGTCATGGATCCTGGCTTCCCTTGCATCACCAAGGCATGCCTGCAACTGACTTTACATCTTCCTCAGCCCTTGACTAACTGATTTAGTGAATGCATTAGATACTTGGGCAGATTTAAACAAACAAAAGATTTTTCTACTATGTCTTCATATTCTAATACCCTTTTTGAGAAGGTCATAAAAGGTTGCAGACCACAGCTTCTGAGAATAATTCTCAAGACCAACTTTCTCTTAAATCATGGTGAGAAAAAAATCATTTCACTCATAATTTACATTTTGCATTTTTGTGTGTTTTCTTAAAAAACCTGAAACATCCCATCTAACATTAAGTCGTTGAAACTTCAGTGATTTCTGTATAGAGATTATATGAGTTAAAAAATAAACTTTTAAAGAGGAGTTTTAAAAAGTTTAAATAAAAATAAACTTTTAAACTTGTGTAGTCCATATTTTCTTTAATGGCATTGGTTAGGGACAGGTGCATGCACAGACGATGGGGCTTTACACAGATGATGAGGTTTTACCTATATAACTCATGTCATGCCTTCACTGCCTATTGCTATAGGCAGTTACTTCCAGGGAATTTTGGTAATTAGAGTCTAGTGCTAAAAATGTACACATGTGGCTGGGCGCAGTGGCTCACACCTGTAATCCCAGCACTTTGGGAGGTTGAGGCAGGCAGATCACTTGAGATCAGGAATTCAAGACCAGCCTGACCAATGTGGTGAAACCCTGTCTCTACTAAAAATACAAAAATTAGCCGGATGTGGTAGTGACCTCCTGTAATCCCAGCTACTTGGGAGGCTGAGGCATGAGAATCACTTGAACCCAGGAGGCGAAGCTTGCAGTGAGCTGAGATTGCACCATTGTACTGCAGCCTGGGTGACAGAGTGAGACTCTGTCACAAAGAAGAAAAAAAAGCACACATGAACATACATTCTCTCACATCAGAGCTCACTTCCCCACCACAGATAATAAGTGTAAATTTAGAGTTGTCTCTTTTAAGTCTGTGTCCCACATTCTGCAGGAGAGCTCTTCATGGCAAGGGTTGCCTTTTGCAAGTCATTTATATTCTGTTAGCACCAGCAGTAGTTCTGGACTCAAACCTCCTGCAGTGGCTCTGTCCCCTCATGCCAAGTTCCTGACTGTATCTAAAGTTCATGTATTTGCCCCAGTGAGGAACAACTCTAACTATGGTCCAGGTCCTGAGAGCCAAGCCTCACAGAAACCTTGGTAACGAAGAATTCCACCACTATCCCCTGGACTCTAAAAGTGGCTGATGTCAATGTCAGCATTTTGGCTTTCGCTTTGGCTCATGCCATCCACCCCAGTTCTTGAGGGCACCAAAACACACTGCTGAGGCTGGCAGGGCAAGCGAGCACTTCACTTCCCGGCCAGAACAACTGGGCCATAAGAGGTGACAAAAGCATCACAGGCCCCTGTCAGTACCACCTGGCTGCACTGATGATAAGCCCCTTCCAAAGCAAATCAGTTCCTCACTCTTTTGGAAGGTTGAATTTCTCCAGATTGCTCCAGGCTTCCAAATCTCCCAAGGGTTGCACAATGCACAGGTCTTAGTCCCAAGCACCCCCCAGCCTCAGGGAGCTTTAACTTCCCTCCAGCTGGGTAGATGACACCTAGTGGTAGCAATTAATAAAACTCCCCAAAGGAGAGGATTGTCTGAGGTCACTTACCAGTAGTGCAGGTGAATTTAAAACTCCAGTTCTATGAATCTGTGCTCATTCCAACCCTTCAATTTGTCTATAAGAGACATAATCCTGGCTGGGCGCGGTGGCTCACACCTGTAATCCCAGCACTTTGGGAGGCCGAGTCGGGTGGATCACGAGGTCAGGAGCTCAAGACCAGCCTGGCCAAGATGGTGAAACCCTGTCTTTACTAAAAACACAAAAATTAGCCAGGTGATGTGGTGTGCACCTGTAATCCCAGCTACTTGGGAGGCTGAGGCAGGAGAATCGCTTGAACCCAGGGGGTGGAGGTTGCAGTGAGCCGAGATCGTGCCATTGCACTCCAGGCTGGGCGAAAGAGAATCCACCTCAAAAAAAAAAAAAAGGAAAAAAAAAGAAAAGAGAGAGAGAGATATGATGCCTAAAGGGCTTTATATTTGTGATGCATTTTCTTATACATGATATTCTAGGCATCTAACAATAATCCTATGAGGTGACATTTATTATACAATAACATTATATTACGAAACAATCTCCTTGATTCTGTCGCTTTCTCTTTCTAAGAAATGATATAGTAGGCAGAAATTATAAAATTGCTCCCTGAACATGTCCTGCCCAATCCCTGGAATATGATGAAATACCATCCCAGGATCATTTTCGACAGCAGAAATGATCTTAAAGAGAGTATCCAGGTTGGTGTGATCTAATCACACAAGCCCTTAAAGGCAGAGAGCTTTCTTTGGTTGGTGGCAGAAGAAGGAAACAGAGAGACCTGAAGCATTAGGGTCACCGCTGGCTTAAAGGTGGAGGGGCCACATGGAAGAAAGGCAGGCAGCCCCAGAAGCTGTCCTATGACTGTTTGTGTCCCTCCTCTCCTAATTTATATGTTGAAACCCTAACCTCCAGTGTGATGACATTTTCAGATGGAGCCTTTGGCCAGCAATTAGGTAAGATGAGGTCATGAGGTTGGGATCCTGGTTTGATGGGATTAGTTCCCTTAGAAGAGATACCAGGCAGCTCTCTCACTCCCCCACCCCTCCAATGTGAGGACATAGATGGCATCTCAAGCCAGGAAGACCATCCTCACCATAATGTGACCATGCAGGCACCTTGATCATAGACTTCCAGTCTCCAGAACTGTGAAAAAATAAATGCCTGTGGCTTAAACCACCCAGCCTGTGGTATTTTGTTACGGCACTTGAGCACAGTAAGACAAGCTGACAGCCAACAAGGAAACAGGGACCTCAGTCCCACAACTGTAAGGACCCGTATTCCTCCAACACCCTGAAGGAGTCTGGAAATGGATTCTTCCCTGCAGCCTCCAAGTAAGTGCCCAGCTGGACCAAAACCTTGACTTTGGCCTTGGCGGGACCTTGAGCATAGGATCAAGTTTTAACCCATGTCTGGGTTCCTGACCCAAAGAAAACTGAGATAACAAGTGGATGTTGTTTTAAGTAGCTAAATTAGTGGCGATTTGTCACCAATAATAGAAAACGAAAGCCCTAGAATCAGGACTCCATCCTTATACACACACACCCACACCCATCTTATCCTGGTGCTAAAGGGCTACTCTGAGATAGTTATCACATTTCGCTCCTTTCTCCTTATTCCAGTGGCCACTCACCTACTTCCTGCTCTCTCAGTATTTTTATCGGCATTCTTATCTGGCTTCCCTCCTCCTATCTCCCCACCCTTTTCTCTAATCCTAGGCAATGCTGCCAGATTCGGTTTCTTAACATAGTTCCAAACACCGTTCTCTGGAATAACGCTGCCAAGAATAAAGTTTGCACCAGTCCAGGGTATTAAGAAACATAAAATAAGGACAATGCAGTGAGTTTATGTGTGTGTGTGTGTGTGTATGTGTGTGTGTGTGTGTATATATATATTTATATATGTAAAGCTAAATAGTTTACATTTGAAGAACCTTTTTTCTAACTTTCTATGGTAAGAGGATCCTTTTCTATGAAATAATGATTAATGGTTGTAGTAGACTGCAGCACAAATGGTCACAAATTCATTCCTGTTTGTGTGTCCCTTTGCAATGTGATGTAGTAGCTCCTTCTGCCAAGAAGAAAAATCTATTTATCTACCCCTTGAATGTAGACTTGCTTTGACCAATGCAACATCAGCAAAGGCGAGGTAAGGGCTTGAAAAAGAGTTGTGCCCTGAAATTTTATCTCTTGCCACTGGGAACCCTTGACCATCATGTGAACAAGCCCTGGCTGGCCTCTTGAGAGCAGAGACCATGTGAAGAGAGGCCCCAGCCATCCTAGCTGCCCAAACTGAGGGTCCAGATGTGTGAGTGACAGCATCTAAAGTGTCAGGCCCCAGGTGAGCAGGCCCAGACAAGAAGGACCCACAGGAGGTGGTGCTGCTTTAGGGGTGGTCCCTTACACAGAAAACTGATACAACAGTAGAAGTTGATATGCAGTAAAGTTTGTTTCTTTTTATTCTTACTTAGAAAACAAAAAAAGTGAATAAATTGTCAGTCCTTATACTTTTCAAAACATTTAACTGGTCTAGGATTTTTTTAAATCCTGGAACTATTGCCTTAACTATTGCCTCATGTCTGTCTCACTCCAAAGGCTCTGAAAACTGCTCCACAGAGGAAGATCTGCATGCCTGCTTAGAGAGACTTTTCTGCTGGATAAACAATAGCTGACCAGGGAAGGACAGCGGAGGAGGAACAGGGCGGATCAAGCTGAGTCTACGTAGAGGGAAGTAATAGTTGAGCGCAGGGGCGTCCAGGTGAAAAGATCTGTCAAGAGCACCCGGGAGCTGTCAGGAACATTAATTCAGCAAGATTTCGTCTTTCATGCTGCTTTCTGGTGAGGACACCTGCTGGCCCTTTGCTTCTTGAACTTCTTTTCCGGAAAAATGCATCAGTTTGTCTCAAAGGTTCTACTTAATGCCCCACAATCACCAGGTCTCCTATCCCTTACCCACTTTATATCTGCTCTTCTAGTGTGAACATCCCTCAATCCAATACTTAGCCATTCTGTACACTAACAAGCCAGAGGTCCAGGGTCCTAAACACTTTATGGAGTGACAGGGGCTTGAACAGTGTGAATATGTATGGAATCAGCCTGAAGCTACTCTCTGAGAGAGGGCAGTTTGGTCACCCTGTTACTATATAACGATTATAGAGCTAGCTCAGGTGCACAGGAATATGTGTTTTAAAAGGAATAACTTAGTTGTTTGCTTAACCATATTTTCCTGATTTTTATTGAATCAAATTTTTTTCCCCTACTCATTGCCAATTCTACCAAACTTCACCAAATTGGAAACAAAAGATGGAATTGGTAAAAATACGGGGAGGGACTTTGCTTCTGGTAATATGGAGAATATGTATACAAACTGTCCCTCCCACTGGTAACAACTTAACATTCTGGATAAAATATTGAAAGTATCTTAAATGCACTGATGAATTGTAAGAGAGTAAATAGTTCTTAGGCCTAATACCTGAATGAAAGAACTCAGAGTTAATAGGAGCACGGCAGCTGACTTTCTCTCTGGGGACATTTGCTCAACTGCAGGAACTTTAGCTTTGATTGTCATGACCACACAAGTGTGCAGGTAAAAAGCCTAGAGATTGGCTCCAGGTGGGGAGTCATCTAATTTCCTCTCTAGCATAAAGTTAAGACAGCAAAGATCTACACTCTTGGTGTAAGTAAATAGAAAATGACACTGAACCCCACCCTCACAGCGGACTGACTAAAAACAAAGTAAGAGTTTCAAATCTAGTTAATAGAATCATTGCTGAGAACTTGGACTCATAAGCCAGTCCTCATGTTAGTTTGGAGCTCAAATTCATACTACTTAGGTAGTCCAAGGTATCTCAGGCCCCAGATTTGATTTTGAGTGATTCTTGACTGGTAGTGTCCTCAGGCAGTGCTCCTAGTAGAAACAAATGCAAAATGACTCTGGAGTAATACATCTTTGTCCTAGCCTTAAATAATTCACACACATAAAGTCCCCCCACCAAAACAAGATATATATATATATATACATATATATATATATACACACACACACATACATATATATGTATGTATGTATATATACACATACATATATATATGTATATATATATATACACATACATACATATATATGTGTGTATATATATATGTGTGTATATATATATAACTAAAAAACTAGCTAACTAGTTAAAACACACATGGAAACAAGGCACCATAAGGAACAATTAGCAGAAATAATAGACAGCAGAAATAGAACCCTCAAGGATTCTGGATAATGGAATTAAATGCATACAGACTCTAAAATAACTATACTTACTATGTTTAAAGAAATTTAAAACAGCCAGGTGTGGTGGCTCACACCTGTAATCCCAGAACTTTTGGGAGGCCTAGGCAGGAGGATCACCTGATGTCAGGAGCTTGAGACCGGCCTGGCCAATATGGTGAAACCTCATCTCTACTCAAAATACAAAAATTAGCTGGGCATGGTGGTGCATGCCCGTAATCTCAGCTACTCAGGAGGCTGAGGCAGGAGAATTGCTTGAACCAGGGAGGCAGAGGTTGCAGTGAGCCTAGACTGCATCACTGCATTCCAGTGTGGGTGACAGGGTGAGACTCTGGCTCAAAAATTAAAAAATTAAAATCAAGTTTGAAAATATGTGCAAGGAACCAGAAATGTTAAAGAATATCCAAATATGTTGGGAAGGAAACAAACTTCTAGAAATAAACAAAATTTAACAATTGAAAATAGAGGCTGGGCACGGTTGGCTCACACCAGTAATCTCATCACTTTGGGAGGCTGAGGTGGGTGGATCACCTGAGGTCAGGAGTTTGAGACCAGCCTGACTAACATGGAGAAACCCCACCTTGAAAAAAAAAGAGTGGACAGATTTAACATCAAATGCAACACAGCTGAAAGAATGAATTGGTGAACTGAAATCCTATCTGAAGAAATTGTCCAAAACGCATCACAGAGAGATGAAAAATATGAATGAGATTAACAGACAAGGAAGATGGAGTGAGAAACTCTAACATATTTAATTATAGTTCTGGAAAAGTAAAATTGACATTTGACTTATTACTTAAAAATTCCCCTAACTATGCCCGTCAATTAAACTGAATTATAAGCAGAAAATATTTATGCTGTGAAAGAAATGGAAAAAGAGAAGGATTGACCCTCAGTGTGTAAATGGATATAAAATTTGCTGTCAGGTGTTCTGAGAAGAACCAAATAGAAATACCGTGCCTCGAAGGCTCACCATGGTTAGAAAATATTTTTTGCCAAAGAGCACTAGTGGTGGGAATAACAAGAAAAGAGGCTGGGGGAAGTGGCTCACACTTGAAATCTCAGCACTTTGGGAGGCTGAGATGGGTGGATCACCTGAGGTCAGTTGTTCAAGACCAGCTTGGCCAACATGGTGAAACCCTGTCTCTACTAAAAATGCAAACATTAGCTGGACATAGTAGTGCACCCCTGTAATCCCAGCTACCTGGGAGGCTGAGGTGGGAGAATTGCTTGAACTGAGGAGGTGGAGGCTGCAGTGAGCTGAGATTGTGCCACTGAACTCCACCCGGAGACCCTGTCTCAAAAAAAAAAAAAAGAAATCACAAAAAAAAGTTTAAGAGGCCAGACAGACCATCTTAGTTAGGCTTGAGGGTTAAAAGAGTGGAAATTACTTACGTCAATTCTTAAAGTATCTCCTTAATCACACCTGCTAGGATGGGTACATTAAACACACACACACACAGACAGACACACACACACACACTACACACAGGAAAAAAATGTTGAAGAGGATGTAGAGAGATTTGGACTCTTATGCATTATTGGTGGGAATGTAAAATGGTGCAGCCACTATGGAAAACAACATGGCAGTGTAAGGTCTGACCCTGCCGTGGATAGCATGGTAACCTCTGTGGCCCAAACGTACACCTCTGGAGGGCCTTCTGGAAATAGAAAACCTGAGGTAACTGGAAGACCATGAAAAGCAGAAAAATGATCAACCCCTGTGGCACCTAACTTGAGACATCCTTCTATTGTTTCTTACTCCAGCCTCAACTGACAAGGCATTGGTAAATCTCATGATTCCATATCCTACAATCCCCTCCCAGTTTGCAAAAAACCACCCTAAACTGTAACTTCTGTAACTTTCCACTGCTTACCCCAAATCTATAAAACCAACTCTTATTCCTCTGCCTGCTGCTGACTCTCTTTTTGGACTCAGCCTGCCCGCACCCAGAGAATTAACAGCCATGTTGCTCACACAAAGCCTATCTGGGGGGCCAGGCAGTCTCTTCATTCAGAGTGCATGTTTTAACAGGCAGTAAATATTAAAAATAGAATGACTTATATGATTTAGTAATTCCACTTCTGGGTATGTACCCCAAAGAATTAAGTCAGGTCCTGGAGAGAGATTTAGACACCTATGTTCATAGAAACATTATTCAAAATAGTCAATAAGTAGAAAATACCCAAATGTTCATGAGTAAACAAGATGTAGTATACATATACAATTGAATAGTATCCTTAAAAGGGGAGGAAATTCTGACACATGCTACAATATGAATAAAGAATAAACCTTGAGGACATTATGCTAAGTAAATGGGCCAGTCACAAATAGACAAATCTTGTATGATTCCACTTATATGAGGCATCCAGAATAGGTAAATTTGTAGACACAGAAAGTAGTAAGGTGGTTGCCATGGACTAGGAGGTAGGAGGCAATGGGGGGTTTAAATGGGTATAAAGTTTCAGTTTTGCAAGATAAAAAGAGTTGTAAAGATTCTTTGCATAACAATGTGAATATGCTTAACACTACTGAAGGGCACATTTAAAAATGGTTGGCCAAGCCCAGTGGCTCACGCCTGTAATCCCAGCACTTTGGGAGGCTGAAGAGGATGGATCACCTGAGGCCAGGAGTTTGGGACCAGACTAGCCAACATGGAGAAACCCTGTCTCTACTAAAAATACAAAAATTAGCTGGGCATAGTGGTGCACCTGTAATCCCAGCTAGTCGGGATGCTGAGGTGGGAGAACTGCTTGAACCTGGGAGGCAGAGGCTGCAGTGAGCTGAGATCGTGCTACTGCACTTTAGCCTAGGCAACAGAGTTAAGACCCGGTCACAAAAAAAAAAAAAAAAAAAAAAAAAGGTTAAGATGAGGCTGGGTACAGTGGCTCATGCCTGTAATCCCAGCACTTTGGGAGGCTCAGGCAGGTGGATCACTAGAGCCCAAGAGTTCCAGACCAGCCTATGTAACATTGTGAAACCCTATCTCTAAAAAAATACAAAAAAAATAGCTTGGCATGGTGGCGCATGTCTGTAGTCCCAGCTACTTGGGAAGCTAAAGAGGGAAGATGGATTAACCCCAGGAGGTCGAGGTTACTGTAAATTGAGATCAAGCCATTGTACTCGAGAGCCTGGGTGAAAAATTATGTATATTTTACTACAATTAAAAAATATGTCTCCTTAAGAATTGTCCTAAGAATAATAAGAAAAATAACTAATATTTATTGAGTGGTAACTGCATGCTTGAATATAACCTGATTTGGACTTCACAACATCCTAAAAGGTAAAGTTAAGTCCATCATCATGCAAACATCATGGCCTCAGGACAGTGAGGCTTTGAGAGCTCAAACACCTTTTTAAGCCTTGTGTCTAGTGATTGGAAGAGCTAAGATTCAAATCCAGTTCTCTAGATTGCAACTCTAGACTTCCTCAGAGAAATACAAAAAGTAATAATTTTTAAGGAAAAAAATGTAATCAATGCTGGATTTGAAGTCAAAATCCAGCATTGACATGAACCCAACGCTGCCACTTATAAACATGTTTCATAGTAAATTACATAACCTCTGAGAGTCTCAGGGTGTTTTTATTTGCAAATTGGAAATAGGAGTACTATCTGACTCATATGCTTAGTCTGATAAATAAGAGAATGCATATGAATGTGTAATGTGCTATACAAATAGAAATGATATTCTTACTATTATCTTCTCTAATTCTTGCATGTTCCAGGATACTGGTAGACCTATTTATTGTAACCAATGATATTCCAAATATTCTAAAAATAATGGAGGAACTGTAAGTACATAAAACATAACCTAAATGCAGAAAACTCAAGGTAAAAAAAAAAAAGGTGGAAAATTTTTTTTTGTTCAAGTTAAGTCTGAGATTACAACATTCTTCCCCACTAACTCTAGCGTCTGGTAAAATCAGCATACATAAGCAATAGTTAAGCTGAAAACAGAATGCCATGGAGAAAGGGTAATTTACATTCCAGAATGTACTTTGTTGCGTCAGGTAAGTTTCCGCATCCTCTCATTACCATTGCCCAAGTACTGAACCTAAAAGAAAGTATTACCTTCTCGTGACAAGCATATTAAATATCACTATAGAAAAGAGCAAAACTGTGGGAAATGAACTGAAATCACATCACAGAAATCATAGAATTTAAATTAAGATACACTAATATGCTCCTAGTTTTAAAAATAAATTATCTACTAATCCACTCTAGTAAACAGAAGAATACCTATATGCAACTAGAAATTAATTTGAGTGGCATTCAGCATTTCCCCAGGTGATGTCTCAAACACAGTCACCTTTGCCCATCCAGGTTGTATCTCTTTGAGAAATGAAAAGTTCTGGCCTTTGTTTTTCTCATATTGTTCTGAATCCAGTCCTGTGTATTTTCTTCCCTTCTTTGGTACCTATGTTGTAAGAGGAAAAAATATGTTCACAGGCCTATATCTAGACTTTCTGAAGTTCTGACCCATATGCTGCTTGTTCTCCTGTTTTGGCTGAATCTCCTCCCATGACATTCTGTTTTGGGCACTGTACACTTCATAGTTAGAGATGCAACGGACCGGAAAAAATAATTTGAATGATTCCACTTCAGACTGTACAGTCTTTTGGTCACTGTGTCTATGAAAAAGGCATATTGGCACCATAATGGCGGATTAGGAATTACTTTATTTTGAATTAATCAACAGTTTAAGCAAACAATATGGTATTGATGAGTTTTGAATAGGTCTTCAAAACATCCTGAAGTCACTTATATTCTTACTTTTTCTGTTTTAGTCCATTCAGGTTACTTTAACAAAATACCACATATCAGGTATCTTATAAGCAACAGAAATTTATTTCTCCAGTTCCAGAGGTTGGGAAGTCCAACACCATAGCAGTGGCAGATTCAGTGTCTAGTGAGGGCTGCTGTCTGATTCTTAGACAGCATATTTTTGCTGTATCCTCAAATGGCAGGACAAGTAAGGGATCTCTCTGAAAGGGCACTAAACCCAATCATGAGGGCTCCACCCTCATAACCTAATCACTTCCCAAAAGCCCTACTTCCTAATACCTTCACATTGAAGATTAAGTTTCAACATATGAATTTTGGGGGGATACAAACATTCACTCTATAGCACCTTCCAAACAGATCTAAATAAGAAACCATAATGTCAGCCAGGTGCTGTGGCTCACACCTGTAATCCCAACACTTTGGGAGGCTGAGGTGGGCGGATCATGAAGTCAGGAGTTTGAGACCAGTCTGGCCAACACAGTGAAACCCCATCTCTACCAAAAATACAAAAAAATTAGCTGGGCATGGTGGCAGGCACCTGTAATCCCAGCTGCTTAGAGGAGGAGGCTGAGGCAGGAGAATCGCTTGAACATGGGAGGTGAAGGTTGCAATGCACTGAGATCGCACCACTGTACTCTAGCCCAGGTGACAATATAAGACTCCATCTCAAAAAAAAAAGAAAAGAAAAGAAAAGAAAAGAAACCATAAAGTCAAATATCTTTCACAATTGAAGGTAAGCCTTTGTTCTTGAGGAACGAGTTCTCCAAGAAACTGATTTCTTTCAGAGCTGCAGAACTTTTTTGGGTCCATGACCTCATCTTTGTATTCCTAGAACTAAACACAGTGCCTAAAGTATTTGTTGAATATTTGTTGGGAAATGAATGCGTTATTAGGCCAAGAAATGACAAAGTGATAACTATTTGATAACATACAAAATAAGATTTTTCTCACTGAGATATAAAATATTTATGTGGTACAAAAAGACATAATATCCCCTGGGTAGGGGAGAAATGAGAGGTCGAGAAGGTTATACAATAGGTCTGTTGTTCGAAAGCTCTTCTTCTCCACATGGGGACTCATTAAAAAATTGGAAAATAGTAGGGCAGTTCCTCAAAAAGCTAAAAAGCAGAACTGTCCCATGATCGAGCAATCCCACTGCTGGATATACAAAAAGGCAATCGGTATATTGAAATCTATGTTCCCATGTTTACTGTTTCACTATTCACAAAAGCTAAGATATGGAATCAATCTATGTGTCCATCAACAGATGAATGGATTTTTTAAAAATGTAGTATAGATACACAATGGAATATTAATATTATTCGGCCATAAAAAGAATGAAATCCTGTCATTTGCAGCAACATGGATAAAACTGGAGGTCATTATGTTAAGTGAAATAAATCAAGCACAGAAAGACAAATATCTCATGTTTCACTCATATGAGGGAGCTAGAAAAGTGGATGCCATGGAGGTGGAGAGTAGAATGATGGTTACCAGAGACATGGGAACAGGGAGAGAGAAATGGCAAGTTGGTTAATGGGTATAAAAATACAGTTACACAGAAGGAATAACATCTAGTATTTGATAGTATAGCAAGGAAATTACAGTTAACAATAATTTATTATATATTTAAAAATAGCTAGAAGAGAAGACTTCTAATGTTCCCAACACAAAGAAAAATGTTTGAGGTGATGGGTAGCCCAAATACCCTAATTTGATCATTACACACTGTATACATGTATCAAAATATTACAGGTACCCCCAGATACACGCAACTATTATATATCAATAAAACATTTTAGGCTGGGTGCAGTGGCTCCCATTTGTAATCCCAGCATTTTGGGAGGCTGAGGTAGGCGGATCAGCTGAGGTCAGGAGTTCGAGACCAGCCTGCCTAACATGGTGAAACCCTGTCTTTACTAAAAATATAAAAATTAGCTGGGCATGGTGAAGCGTGCCTGTAGTCTCAGTAACTTGGTAGGCTGAGGAAGGAGAATCGCTTCAACCCAGGAGGTGGAGGTTGCAGTGAGCTGAGATTACACCACTGTACTGCAAGCTGGGCTACAAGAGCGAGATTTCATCTCAAAAAAAATAGTAAAATTCCAAACTAGCATCTTTCTGCTGTTTCTAGGGAGCAGGTAAGGAAACTGCAATGACACTGGTGGCTGGAAGATGGCAGGGAGCTTCAGGTAGACGGGGTGGAATGCCACTGAAACTTTATTTCTATAGACTTTGTATTTGTGGGAAGAGGAGGGCTATCTGTGTTGTTTATGGGATTATAAATATGCATTGCAACAATACTTGAGGGTCGAGTAAATATCACACTTTATTTTTTCCAGTGAAACCTGAGTCAGAACTAGCTCTTGCTCCCACTGTTAGTTCTTGGTCTCTGGTGTTCCCTCCCCTTCCCTTGGGTCATCTGAGGACCCAGTGGCTTTCTTTGACAGTTCCAACCAGACGTTTGCCAGGCCTCTAGCTCCTGAACAGGGTTGAGCCCTCACTGCTAAGTTTTTGGTTGTTTTTTTTTTTTTCCCCTCCAGTGAGATGAAATTCACATACATAAAATTAACCATTTTAAACTTAACACTTCCCACTAAGTCCTCTGGCCCCACAGTTGCCCCACACTGCTGCTGTTAATCACTTTGCTGTCTGACATGGCTCCTCACTGTGAAAGTCAATCTTACCTGCTCCTCTTTCTGCCTAGAATGGTGGGACATTTTGAAGTGAAGTTCCTTACTTTAACACCACCTCCTTTATCTGAAGCTGGCCTCAGATGTATTCCCTTTACTCAGCCTCCCAAGGTTGAAGCTGCAGTGCCTGACCTTCAGGGAGCCCAAGCCCTGTTCTCCTTGAGGTCCTGCCTCGTAGCTGGATCCAAGCACACCTGGAAACCACACCTTCCAGAACCCGCATGTCTGTCCCCTAAGCCCATGGGGATCGAAGGAGTAAGGTTCACTACTTTCCATTTCTTTTCACCCCACCCTCTACCCAAACCATAACTTTCACTGTATTCCTTTTTGACAGCTCATCAGGAAGAATGTCAAGCCTTTAAGACCCTCTTCCCCTCCAAAAAAGAAACCACTCTTTTTGAACAACAGCCCATTGTTCTCAATAAGTCACGATCTTTCCTCCTGAGTTAATCCATCCTCCCCATCCCATGAAAAGGACAGACATCAATACTTTTTATCATGTTAGAAACAAACACATGCACATACATCACAGAAGTCTCAATTGTTAATTCACTAGCCAAGTCTTCAATGAGATAATTTGCTTGACTAGATTCATGTAAAGGTTTCAGGTCATTTCTTGAGAGCATTGTGATAGGGACAGTAAATTGAGGATACAGGTTTCAAAATGTAAGCTTCATAAGGGGAAAGGGTACACAGGAGGTGACTTCAGCTTGCCAAGTAGTAGGTACTGAGTGAGTGCAGGTCCATGCACATGGAAAGCTGGCATTCCGTTAAACGCCTGAGGCAAAAAAATGCAGAATGCAGCACTTGGCATCTTATCTATGTTCTGTAAATTCAAAATAATAAGATCACATGGAAAGGCAAAAGGAGCCACAGTATTATTACAGAATGTTATGCCAAGCCTCTCTTTTACATTTCTGACTAGAAGGCTATAAGAAAACCAAGAATTTAAATAAGGTGCTCCATTTCTTATTTCACAGATGGCATATCACATTATGTCTTCTAATTCACCTTGAATTTGCATTCTCCCACGGGAACCATCAGCTTGAATCTAGAGACTGACACCAATTTCTTAGTTGTAGGTACACTGAAACGTCTGTGAAATGTTTCCTTCACGTGGGACCATTTGGATGGTTTCAAGGAACCCTGGATTCATTCCACCATCAAAAATTACTAAATTAGTCAAATTTACTACTGTGCCAATTAATCATGTAGAAAAAAATCAGGTTTGGAGCTTTCAAAAGGCGCTTCATACAGGCATGCAGAAAATGTTCCCTTCAGAGAGGGATAGATTGGCAGGTACCTGGCAGGGCAGGTAACTTCTGAGTCTGTCTCGGGAACGTAGCCCAGTACAGCCTCATAGGCATTCTCTAAATTCAATACTTGTTTGTTCAGGTGCCCTCTTTTACTGTATGCATCCCACCTGGCCTTAATGATCTTTCCTAGTAGGTAAAAGAGCAACAAACCAGCCCTTTGTCTTCTCTCAGGAACCTCTGAATCCTATTCTTCTTCCACAGCATTCTTGTATGTTTTTCCTCTGACAGCATTTTTTTCAGTGTTAGAACATTCTGAATGAGGTCGAAGGTGGAGAAATAATCCACATGTTAAAGAATCTTGTGTGCAATTGGGGAAAAACCTAGAATATAATTAATGCACTCTAACACTTCTAAGTTTTTAAGGTTTTTGTTCTTCATAACACAAAATCTTTTATCTAAGCACTACATGATCAGGTGATAAGGTCTCAGTTTCATTGAAATCATTTGAGTACCCTGAATAGTGATAACTCTTTTGAACAGTTTCATTTATTATATGCTATATTATATATATAACCGTATATATGGTTATATATACGTATATATATCCGTATATATGGTTATATATATAATATATGTATTAGTCTGTTTGCAAGCTGCTAATAAAGACATACCCGAGACTGGGAAGAAAAGGAGGTTTAATTGCACTTGGCTCGGGAGGCCTCAGAATCATGGCAGGAGGCAAAAGGCACTTCTTACATGGTGGCAGCAACAGAAAATGAGGAAGATGCAAAAGCAGAAACCCCTGATAAACCCATCAGATCTCATGAGACTTATTCACTATCATGAGAACACTATAGGGGAAACTGCCCCCATGATTCAAATGATCTCCCACCAGTCCTTCCCACAACACGTGGGATTTATGAGAGTACAACTCAAGATGAGATTTGGGTGGGGACACAGAGCCAAACCATATTTCACCCCTGGCCCCTCCAAATCTCATGTCCTCACATTTCAAAACCAATATCTTCCCAAAAGTCCCCCAAAGTCTTAACTCATTTCAGCATTAACCCAAAAGTCCACAGTCCAAAGTCTCATCTGAGACAAGGCAAGTCCCTTCTACCTATGAGCCTGTAAAATCAAAAGCAAGCTAGTTACTTTCTAGATACAATGGGGGTACAGGCATTGGGTAAATACAGCCATTCTAATGGGAGAAACTGGCCAAAACAAAGGGATTACAAGGCCCATGCAAGTCCAAAATCCAGCGGTGCTGTCAAACTCTAAAGCTCCAAAATGATCTCCTTTGACTGCATGTCTCAAATCCAGGTCACGCTGATGCAAGAGGTAGGTTCTCACAGTCTTGGGCAGCTCCACCCCTGTGGCTTTGTGGGGTATAGGCCCCCTCCTGGCTGCTTTCACAGGCTGGCATTGAGTGTCTGCGGCTTTTCCAGGTACAAGGGGCAAGCTGTCAGTAGATGTACCATTCTGGGGTCTGGCCCTTTTCTCATAGCTCCACTAAGCAGTGCCACAGTTGGGACTCTGTGTGGGGGCTCCAACCCCACATTCCCTTCCACGTTGCCCTAGCAGAGGTTCTCCATGAGAGCCCTGCCCCTGCAGCAAACTTTTGCCTGGGCATCCAAGTGTTTCCATACATCTTCTGAAATCTAGGTGGAGGTTCCCAAACCTCAATTCTTGACTTCTGTGTACCTGGAATGCCACGTTAAAGCTGCCAAGGTTTGGACTTGCACCCTCTGAAACTATGGGCTGAGCTGTACCTCGTCACCTTTCAGCAATGGCTGCAGCTGCTGGGACACAAGGCATCAAGTCCCTAGGCTGCACACAGCATGGGGACCCTCATGAAACCATTTTTCCTCCTAGGCTTCCAGGTCTGTGATGGGAGGGGCTGCTGTGAAGACCTCTGACAAGCCCTGGGGACATTTTTCCCATTGTCTTGGGGATCAACATTCAGTTCCTTGCTACTTATGCAAATTCCTACAGTTGAATTTCTCCTCAAAAAATGGGTTTTTCTTTTCTTCTTTTTTTTTTTTTTTGATACAGAGTCTGTCTGTTGCCCAGGCTGGAGTGCAGTGGTGCCATCTCAGCTCACTGCAATCGCCTGCCTCTCAGGTTCAAGCAATTCTCCTTCCTCAGCCTCCTGTGTAGCTGGGACTATAGGGGCAAGCCACCACACCAGGCTAATTTTTGTATTTTTAGTAGAGACAGGGTCTTGCCATGTTGCCCAGGCTGGTCTCGAACTCTTGGCCTCAGGTGATCCACCCACCTCAGCCTCCAAAAGTGCTAGGATTATAGGTGTGAGCCACCATACCTAGCCAGGTTTTTCTTTTCTACTGCATTGTCAGTCTGCAAATTTTTTGAACTTTTGTGTTTCCTTTTTAAAGTATGTTTTAACAGTACCCAAGTCACTTCTTGAATGCTTTGCTGCTTAGAAATTTCTTCTGCCAGATACCCTAAATCATCTCTCTCAAGTTCAAAGTTCCACAAATCTCTAGGGCAGGGGCCAAATGCCACCAGTCTTTTTGCTAAAACATAACAAGAATCACCTTTGCTCCAATTCCCAACAAGTTCCTTATCTCCATCAGAGACCAACTCAGCCTGGACTTTATTGTTCATATCACTATCAGCATTTTTGTCAAGGCCATTCAACAAGTTTTTAGGTGGTTCCAAACTTTCCCACATTTTCCTGTCTTCTTCTGAGTCCTCCAAATTTTTCCAACCTCTGCCTGATACCCAGTTCCGAAGCTGATTCTACATTTTCGGGTATCTTTCCAGCAATCCCCCACTTTACTGGTACTGATTTACTATATTAGTTCATTTCTATGCTGCTGATGAAGACATACCTGAGACTGGGAAGAAAAAGAGGTTTAATTGGACTTACAGTTCCGCAAGGCTGGGGAGGCCTCAGAATCATGGTGGGAGGCAAAAGGCACTTCCTACATGGCAGCCGCAAGAAAGAATGAGAAAGATGCAAAACTGGAAACCCCTGATAAAACCATCAGCTCTTGTGAGACTTAGTAGCATAACAGTATGGGGGAAACCACTCCCGTGATTCAAATTATCTTCCATTGAGTCCCTCCAACAACATGTAGGAATTATGGGATTATAATTCATGATGAGATTTGGGTAGGGACACAGAGTCAAACTATATCTATTTATCTATCTATCTATAATATATAACTATATATTATACACACAGTTATGTATACTATCACAAAATTTCTTTGTATTTTTACTGGGGACAGGTTAGGTATCAAGGACATATTGAATAGTATGAGTAAATGTAATGTTAGTATACCTGCTAATCTATCAGGTCTAAAATTTGATATATCTAAATTTTGATAAATGTAAATTTTGATATGTCTATTATAGATATTATATATAGAGATAGATATTATATATATATATAATCTATCAGGTCTAAAATTTGATATATCTAAATTTTGATGTATCTATTATATATATAATATCTCTATATATAATATCCATAATAGATCTATTATAGATATTATATATATCTCTATATATAATAGATCTATTATAGATATTATATATATCTCTATATATAATAGATCTAT
>CAUYLG010014881.1:0-12037 GCA_963573385.1 Cacajao melanocephalus | reverse complement strand
CCAGCCCCTCCTCCCTCAGACCCAGGAGTCCAGGCCCCCAGCCCCTCCTCCCTCAGACCCAGGAGTCCAGGCCCCCAGCCCCTCCTCCCTCAGACCCAGGAGTCCAGACCTGCAGCCCCTCCTCCCTCAGACCCAGGAGTCCAGACCTCCAACCTTCCTCCCTTAGACCCAGGAGTCCAGGCCCCCAGGTCCTCCACAGTTAGAAACTGTGGCATCTTGACCCTAGGGTCCCCCTGGTTCAGACTCCCAGCCCTCTTTCCTCCCGAGCCCAGCTATGTGGATTCCTACCCCCCACCCAGTTTCTGCAGTAGTTTGGGAAGGCAGTTTCCTCATTTCTCATGGGCTCCCTGGACACCCCTGTACCCCAAATGGGTAAATGGCTCAACTAACTGTGGTGACATTGTGCAGTGTGCATCGGCTTGTCCCCATGTCTTCCTGCCTAGTTTCTACCCTCCACTGGCTTCCAACTTCTCTGTTCTCTTTCCTTCCTATATTGCTTTTCTTTTGATTCCCTGTTTCATGCCTTTCTCTCATGCTGTCTCTTCTATTCTCTACCCTCACAGTACAACATAGGACCCAAGTCCCCAGTTTCCTACCACCAGGAAAGACTTAGCCGGAGGATGAGTGGAGACTGAACATCTATGAAAGAGTTATGGTGTATTTGGAAAATGCAAATTTTATTTGCTGGATGTGGATGTGGAAGGGCAGTGGTGTGCTGAAAAAACAAATTTTCAGAAAAACAATACCCACAATCCCACTTTGTGGCTGGGTGTCGTGGCTCAAGCCTGTAATTGCAGCACTTTGGGAGGATCATGAGGTCAAGAGATCGAGACCAGCCTGGCCAACATGGTGAAACCCCATCTCTACTAAAAATACAAAAATTAGCTAGGCGTGGTGGCACATGCCTGTAGTCCCAGCTACTTGGGAGGCTGAGGCAGGAGAATCGCTTGAACCCGGGAGGCGGTGGTTGCTGTGAGCCAAGATTACGCCACTGCACTCCAGTCTGGAAAGACAAAGAGGCTCCATCTCAAAAAAAAAAAAAGAAAGAAAAAGAAAAAGCCCACCTCGTAGTGTTGCCTATTTCTGTGGTGTAAATACTCACAGCATGTCTAATTTTAAGCAACAGTTTACCATCAGGGTTGATGAAATCCCTAGCTATGAAACCATTGGCCTTTCCAGGTCTGTACAAATCAGCTGTAACACACTAGGGAGGAGGAAGACAGGAAGGAATCAGGGGTATCTGTCAGTGACCACAGAGGGAAGGTGGATAGTGCTGTGATAAACATGTAAGTACAGATATCTTGTGATAAAACAATTTCTTTGCCTTTGGGTATATTTCTAGTAATGGGATTGGTGGATCAAATGATAGGTCTATTTTTAGTTCTTTGAGAAAGAGAGATCCCATTCATTGCCCAATTTTATTGGTAAAGAAACTGAGCCTCAGAAGAGCTCAATAACTGCCCAAGACCACACAGTGTGGTAGAAATACCTGCCCAGCAAAGAAAGACCTGTGCTCCCCTTCCAGGGTATAGGGACGATGTTCAGTTGCTAGGTGGTGACTTCCCAGCCAGAGACCACTATTCCCAACTCCACCCGACCACGTGAGTAGTTCCCATTGATGGAACATGGGTGGAAATGACTTCAGGTCACCTCTTTTTTTTTTTTTTTTTTTTTGAGATGGAGTTTTTGTTCTGTTGCCCAGGCTGGAGTGCAATAGCACAATTTTGGCTCACTGCAACCTCCACCTCCTGGGTTCAAGCAATTCTCCTGCCTCAGCCTCCCGAGTAGCTGGGATCACAGGCATGCGCCACCACGCCCAGCTAATTTTGTATTTTTGGTAGAGATGGGGTTTCTCCATGTTGGTCAGGCCGGTTTTGAACTCCTGACCTCAGGTGATCTGCCCACCTTGGCCTCCCAAAGTGCTGGGATTACAGGTGTGAGCCGCCGCACCTGCTGACTTCAGGTCTCTTCTGAGCCCCAGTGGTTAAGAAGCAGAAATGCCTTCTCCTCCCATTTATGGGTTGGATGTTGATGTCAGGGTAGGCTTGGAGGTGAGCTTCCGGGTCTGTCCTGCAGAACCTGGCTGAGCAATGGATGAAAGAAGTATTCAGACACAGGTGTGCAGTGTAAGAGCAGCTAGGGAACCACCCAGTTCTAGTGGCCAAAGCGCAGCAACCCCGACAAGCTGAAGCTGTTGCTTTTATTCAGTGCAGACATAATGCTGAAAGCCTGGAGCCAAAACAATCTGTGGATAATTAACAATTATTGTTCCCCTTTTCAAGAAGCAGCAGTCACTTGACAGTCAGTTTCTAGACAACATAAGTCAACAAACTTGTTAAAGATAAATTCCCGAGGCTGGGTGCAGTGGCTCACACCTGTAATCTCGGCACTTAGGGAGGCCAAGGCCAGTGAATCACCTGAGGTCAGGAGTTCCAGACCAGTCTGACCAACATGGTGAAACCCCGCCTGTACTAAAAATACAAAAATTAGCCAGGTGTGGTGGCACACACCTGTAATCCCTGCTAATTGGGATGCTGAGGCAGAATAATTGCTTGAACCCGGGAGGTGGAGGTTGCAGTGAGCCGAGATCGCGCCATTGCACTCCAGCCTGGGCAACAGAACCAGACTCCGTCTCAAAATAAAAAAAAAGAAAGAAAGAAAAAAGAAAAAGAAATTCCCCTACACTTCCTTGTATCTACTCCTCACCCTCTGCCTCAGGGATAGAAAACAGCTGCCTTCAGCTATTCTCCCCTAAAGCTTTGCAGAGCCTTCCGACCTTTCAGAAAACCTGCTCCTTTCTCTAAAGTTTCTCCTACCACCTTGACCGATCTCCTACAGCGAGCATGGAAGCCATAGTCCCCAGATGTCTGAGGAAACTAGAGTATGCCTCCCCGCCACCCATACTCCACGAAATAAATTGTCATGAGGCAAGTGAGAAATAGCCACCTATGACATTAACTATGAACATTTAATTTGATGATGTATCTGATATAGCTGCTAGCATTTTTAGCACACACAGCTAGAAAGTGTTTTTCTCGCCGGGAGTGGTGGCTCAAGCCTGTAATCCCAGTACTTTGGGAGGCAAAGGCGGATGAATCACTTGAGGTCAGGAGTTCAAGACCAGCCTGACCAACGTGGTGAAACCCTGTCTCTACTAAAAATACAAAAATTAGCTGGGCGTGGTGGTGCATGCCTATAGTCCCAGCTGCTTGGGAGGCTGGGGAAGGAGAATGGCTTGAACCCGGGAGGCGGAGGTTGCAGTGAGCCGAGATTGTGCCATTGCACTCCAGTCTGGGCAATAGAGTGAGACTACATCTCAGAAATAAAAGATTTTTATAGGCCTTTGTGTACTGACCAGGGGAGCGAAATGAGTAAAAAGATTGAAACACGAGGCTGGCATTGCTATGCACCTATATCCTTGAGTGCTGGTGGCACCGCGGATTAGATGAACACCTTGGAAGCAAATCTGACACCAGACCATCAAAGTCCTTTGACCTGGAGTTCCATTTTGGCAAAACAAAACAAAACAAAACAAAAAAAAACAAAGAAAAGATAAAAAAAGAAAATCCCTAAAGTATGTGAAGAGAAGGGAGCTGTGATGTTTGGAAATTGTGGGCTTTGAGTAAAGAGGCTGATAATCTCAACCTGCCATAGTTTCATCATGATCTGAACAATTTACTTCCTCTTTCTAGCCTTCCATCTCTTCCTGCAACATAAGGCGTGGTTGTCAATCTCTTCACCACACAGGAAAAGGAAATAGAAATAGATAAAGCCTACGCCAGGAGCAGTGGCTCACGCCTGCCATTCTAATACTCTGGGAGGCCAAGGCAGGCAGATCGCTTGAGCTCAGGAGTTTGAGAACAGCCTGGGCAACGTGAAGAAACCCCATTTCTACCAAAAATACAAAACATTAGCCGGGCATGGTGGTGCATGCCTGTAGTCCCAGTTACTTTGGAGGCTGAGGTGGAATGATCTCGTGAGCCTGGGAGGCGGAGGTTGCAGTGGGCCAAGACTGCGGTTGCAGTGGGCCAAGACTGCATTGCTGCACTTCATCCTGGATGACAGAGCAAGATTCCCTCACAAAAAATAAAAAGAAAGAAAGAAATAGACAAAGCCGAATGTTGGCAATGCTCTGTGACTGATATCTTAGGGTTGGTGGAGAGAGTGGACTTAGCACTTGTGGAAAGAGACATATTTCCTGGGTGCCATAAGGTCACATATACCCTGGTAAGACTGACGGGGGAGTGTTGGGCTGCTACCCACCTTTCATCTATTTGTCAGGCAAAAATGCTTTCAAGATTATTCCACTTGATTGTCTTTTAAATAAAAATAATGTGGGAATGGAATGGAATTGCCGAGTGGCTTGCTGGGTGTATGCTTAAATTTTTAGCAGCTGCCAGACTGCTTTCCATAGTGGTTGTACCATTTTACATTCCCCCAGCAGCGTGAGCTTTCCAGTGCCTCCATAGCCTTGCCAGCACTTGGTGTGGTCACTCTTCAGTCTTAGCCTTTCTAATAGTTCTGTAGTGGTATCCTATTGTGGTTTTATTCCATATGTTTTCCTTGAGACAGAGCCTCATTACGTTGCCCAGGCTGGAGTACAGTGGGCCCATCACAGCTCACTTTCTCTTGAGGAAAGTCTTCCCTGATCTTTCAGTCTAGGTCAGAAGCCCAGTAATATACAGTCATGAGGCCCCATAGTCATCCCTTTTCACTATTAGTGCATCTGTAATTTTTTTTTGAAGGTTTTTTTTGTTTGTTTTGTTTTTGAGATGGAGTTTCACCCAGGCTGGAACGCAATGGTGCGATCTCGGCTCACTGCAACCTCTGCCTCCCAGGTTCAACCCATTCTCGTGCCTCAGCCTCCCAAATGGGATTAGAGGGACAAGCCACCACACCTCACTCATTTTTTTTATTTTTGGTAGAGACAGGCTTTTGCCATGTTGCCCAAGCTGATCTTGAACTCCTGACCTCAAGTGATCCACCTGCCTCAGCTTCCCAAAGTGCTGAGATTATAGGTGTGAGCCACTGTGCCTGGCCCATGGTTGACTCTTAAGACTACAACCTTGCTACTTCACAGTTGGTCTGAGGACTGAGGTATATCACCTCCTACCCATCAGTTCAGCCCAACAGGTTGAGGCTGCAGTAAGCTTGATGGCACCACTGCACTCCAGCATGGGCAACAGAAGGAGACTCTCTTAATGAATGAACCCATCACTTCTCTGAGCTTCAGTGTCCTCATTTGAAAATGGTAAAAAAAAAAAAAAAAAAAAAATTCTTTCCCTGCAGGTACATGAGAAAGTTCAGAAGTGGTGTGTATAAAGTGCTTTCTACCTAGCCAGGCAGTCTGGAGTTTGAAGGCCTACCTTGTCATTCAGGGGCTGTGGAATGGTCTCAGTGTTGGAGCAGAGAGTGGCATCTGGTGCTCGGTGTCATCCTAACCCCCACAGTCCCTGTTGTAGTTTGCTAGGGCAGCCATGACAAAAATACCGCAGGGGAGTAGATAAACAACAGAAGCTTATTTTTATCACAGTTCTAGAGGCTGGAAGTCCATTCACTTTCCTCCTCTATAAGAGGTCACAGCGTTTCCCATGAGCTCGTCTATGCGGTGGAGGGAGAGGCAGAAGGAGCAGGTGCCATGGGAGCCTGAGCCACCTACTGGGTCACTGGTGTCCTGAGACCTACTTGAGCCTGACCCCATACACAGCTCACCCTGGGGTGCTGGAGGCTGCTGTGCATGCCCCAGGTCATTTAGTAGCTCAGACATCACCAGGACATGCTGTTCCATTCAGGTCCCAAGGCCCTTGGTGTCCTGTGGTCAAGCATTCAGACACCACTAGACACAGGGATAAGCCAAGAGCTGCTTTCTAAATGAAAAGAGCTACCTGCGGGAGGAGGCGCAGACTTCCTCTACAACCTCCAGTTCTGCACTCTGAATCTTTTGGAGCTTGTGAAAGGCTGCGTAAAATAATACACTGGATTTGGGGTGGTTGGGGGAAAGGCCGGGGAAAGTATAATCTAATTATCTATTTAAACTACCTTGCCCTAGAGAGTATATGGATTTAGTAATGTCATAGCCGGTCCAGTGGAAAAATACAATGCATAATTTTTATAATGAAAAGTCATTGCCATTTTATTGTCTGCTCCCCAGTGAAAAAGGCAGAAGTTGAAATGAAAATAGAAAATAAATCGTAACAATATGTTTGCCTACTGAAAAAAAAAATCCACTGGATTTGAAACACAGATGCTCTTACACTCATTAATTTCTTACAACACTCATCCAGGACTTACTGAGAAGAATAATTTACAGTTCTAAGTGGAATATTTTAGTGGGAAGGACTGTGGTTCATTTCTATGATCATTCTATTGTGACTGAAACAGTTTGTTCTTTTATGATTTGTAGGTATTCCCTCTACCTATATTTTCGACCTCTGATGTTTATCCTTACGCAAATTTATCAGCCCCTGATATTACTTCTTCAAAGCCAGCATGAAGCTAGTCCAACCTGATTTCCTGTTACGGGAAGCAAGGCTTTTGCACCATGGTATTTGTGTAACCAGGTTACAAGATTTAAAAATCTATTGCAAGTGACAGTAACTAAAAAAAAAAAATCAAATATGTGGGCTACTCCGGAAGAAGAAAGCATTGGAATGTAGATTTTATTTGCAGAGACATGAACCTGCTTATACGTGTTTAATTTCCACATGATTCATGGAGAGTCTAAAGTCAATTTCTGCAAACAAAAAAGCCAACTTGAAGAGCTGTTTAAATTCTACTGGTGGGACTCAGAAAGGTACAAAGGGGAAGACAGGGGTTAAGAAAAAGGAGAAAAGAGGAAGAGAGGCAGAGAGAAATGAAAACATGACCCAAATGGGAGCCAGACAATGGAGATGCAGAAAAAGCAGTGGAGAGGGATGGAGTGCGAGGGGGAGGTCTGCAGGATCCGAAAATCTGCAGAGAGCAGAGAGGGCAGAGACATGAACACAGAGAGATGGAAGGAGGACAGAGGCATGGAGAGAGGGAGGACTCATAGAGCCAGTCAGAGCAGCAGAAAGCGAGCCATAGAGAGACGCAGGAAAGGACTAGGGTGAGACAAGAGAGGGCCCAGGCTTGTGGATTCTTTTTTGAGATGGAGTCTTCCTCTGTCACCCAGACCGGAGTGCAGTGGCAAGACCTCAGCTCAGTGCAACCTCCGCCTCCCAGGTTCAAACAATCCCCCTGCCTCAGCCTCCTGAGCAGTTGGGATTACAGGCACACACCACCACACCTGGCTAATTTTTGTATTTTTAGTAGAGACAGGGTTTCACCATGCTGTTCTCGAACACCCGACCTCAAGTGATCCGCCCACCTGGGCCTCCCAAAGTGCTGGGATTACAGGCGTGAGCCACCGCGCCCGGCTTATGTACCATTTAAACAAAGGAAAGGGGTTTGCTCTTCAAGGGAAGTCCCTCATAGAAAAGTGACCTGGAAATACCTGGGAAATTGATGGAGATGCAAGTTCTGGTAGTGAGGTCTGTCTGTGCACACTCGCCTCAGTCTCCAGCATGAGCTGCTTTTCTTTATCGTCTGGGTAGAAAACACCTTCACAAAAGCAAATGCATGCTCTCTGCTTTTAGTTAGATAAAAGGAAGGCCTAGCTCTTCCCTTACCTGTTGATTCTCAACGGCCTTAAGCTCAAAATAATCCTTATGCCAAAGTGGTGAATTTTGGGGCGACTTAACTTGATCCCTTTCAGGCCACTGATGAGTCCATCTTTCCCCACCCAGGCAGAGGTAAGAGAAACCTGTGATGTGGCTGGATGGGTTTCTTATTTAAATGTAGAGTCTCATTAAGAACCATTCATTAACTCATTGGGCACTCCTGAGCCCCCGCTCTGTGCCAAGCCCTATGCTGAGTGATACTGAGACCACAAAGTGAATGAGACCCATCCATGCTCTCAGGTACCTCTCATTCCCAGGAAGGGCACAGACAGGGCAGAGTGCTCAGGCCCGTAAGAGGGTGTGGTGACTGGGAACTCAGCTAGGCTGAGCGTCACCTGTCAGAACTCCCTTCCCTGTAGGGCTCCTCTTAGGGTGGGAGCGGGACGTACCTGCTCAAAGCAGCCACCATTGTGTATTTCATGCTGGGGAAATCCGGGCAGGAGCCTCCATGGCTCTTGTCCAAATGTTGCTAATCTTCTAGTTCTGCTGGTCAGCCTGGAGCAGCAGCAGGGCCTGAAACCGCTCCATCTTCACCTCAATCCTCCTTCAGCTTCTCCACCTCCTTCCTGAGCCAGGTGTGCGTTGACCTCTGTGACAAAGGTCACTCCTGCAGGTTCCCTGCTCCATCAAGATGAAGCAGCAAGAACAGAGGCAGGTTCTGTGGGTCCTGAAATCTTCCACCTTGTGTAGGGGTCCCAGCTTGCTCTTACTCCCCACTTTCCATCTATCTTCACTTCTGCAGGGCCTGCCCTGCAGGCTTGGAGCTCAGGTCGGATGCAGAGACCACAGCCTCACGGGCTTCTGTCATCCAGAGATTGGATCCTGACAGATTCCAAGTGGAGAGATATTTGGGGGTCTAAATGAGGGGCAAACTGGCCTACCTGGGGTGGCAGGGAAGATTTCCTAGAGGAATTGCTGCTATTCCTCATCGCACTTCCAAAGTTTAGTCATGTTCCATTTTTACAATTATCTGGTATCCCTTGCACTATTATTTACTCAAAATTTTTCCTTAAAATGACTATTTGTCTTTAGCCTTATCTTTTTTTTTTCCTGAGATAGAGTCTTGCTCTGTTGCCCAGGCTGGAGTGCATTGGCACGATCTCTACCTCCAAAGTTCAAACGATTCTGCTGCCTCAGCCTCCTGAGTAGCTAGGATTACAGGTGCGTGCCACCACACCCGGCTAATTTTTGTATTTTTTTTTGAGTAGAGATGGGGTTTTACCATGTTGGTCAGGCTGCTCTGGAACTCCTGACATTATGATCTGCCCACCTGGGCCTCCCAAAGTGCTGGGATTACAGGTGTGAGTCACCATACCCAGCCAGCCTTATCTTAAAACAATGTTTATCCCATCATGGGATTAATATGCTATTTCCAATTCTTTTACTGAGGCACTTAAACATAGCATGTAACCCTTTTTGACAACTGTCACGTGTAATCCCTTAGAATCATCTCACGTACCCTACACCACTGACACCTGAAACCTATTTTGGGAAACACTCCTTCAGGTGAATCTTGAAGGATGAACAGAGGTTTAGATGGAACCAAATAGAGGAAGAGAGTTTTGTGCTGAAAGAGCAGGATGAGAAGTTTCCTGGAAGATGTGATGGAAGCTTCATTAGTTATCCATTGTTGCCTAGCAAATCACCCCACAGCTTCAGGGCTTAAAACACAAACAGGTTTTTGTTTTGGTTTGGTTTTTTGAGATGGAGTTTCACTCTTGTTGCCCAGGCTGGAGTGCAATGGTGGGATCTTGGCTCACTGCAACCTCCACCTCCCAGGTTCAAGCAATTCTCCTACTTCAGCCTCCTGAGTAGCTAGGATTACAGGTACTAGCCACCATGCCCAGCAATTTTTTGCATTTTTAGTAGACAGGGTTTCACCATGTTGGCCAAGCTGGTTTCAAACTCCTTACCTCAGGTGATCCACCTTGGCTTCCCAAAGTGCTGGGTTTACAGACGTGAGCCACCAACCCCAGCCTCCTATGTCCTTTTGACATGACCCTTGTAGTATACGATAATTCCCTGCTTTGGCACAGCAAATATCCCAGGCTTATCTTATATAATTCTTACTTCAAATCTGAAATCGGGCACATCTCTAAAGAGTCTTGAAGAAATTTCATTTTCATGGGAAATGGTATTTTTAGAGACTATAATTTAAACACTAAGGGTGCTGTTTGCTACTGTTAACATATACAGCTAGAAAGACATTCTTTAGAAAAAGAAATGCTTTTCCTGAGTTCACACTAGTATTTCCCATGCAAATGAAAGATTCTTGGGTTTTAATTTAAATGCATTGGTTTCATATTTCTATCTCTTTTCTCTGGCCCTGATGCATAATTATTTATTTGCTATTTGTTTTGAAATAATCATGCAACTTTTTGCACTAACAGTACTGAATTCAGTTGAGATTCTTTCATTTCTTTCAATCAGCAGGATCTATCCCACTAGAGTTGTCCAGTCATTTTACACAGGTAAAGTAGCTGGAAATAAGTTTCCCCTGTGTTACTACACAACCAACTCTCCACCCGGAGTCATTTCCACCAGTTTAGCTTTCACTTTTAGAAATGGCTTAGTGCTTATGTTTTACTTTTTTTTTTTTTGAGACAGAGTCTCACTCTTATCGCCCAGGCTTCAGTGCAGTGGCACGATCTGTGCTCACTGCAACCTCCGCTTCCCGGGTTCAAGCGATTCTCCCGCTTCAGCCTCCCAACAAATATATGTTTCAGCCAATTCCCACTGAAATATATATTTCAGAAAGGAGAAAACTGATCCCAGATAGAAAGTATGGTATGCAAAAAGTCATGAAGAGCAAAGAAAGTGGCAAATACACGTAAAAATGTAACTGTACTTGGTATAAATAATGCTAATGATGTCTAGTGGGATTACACAAAGATACACTAAAAATTCCCTGCAAGGTTAGTTAGTACGTAATTCAGGGAGAGTAGGCAGTCGGTGAAGCAAAGTAAATCTAAGGTCATTTTATTATTCAGGAAAAAGGCAAAGGTTTACATTGACTTTAGACTTTGGTAAGCTGGGATTACATGCACATGCCACCATGCCCAGTTAAATTTTTTTTTATTTGGTATTTTTTAGTAGAGATGTTGGTCAGGCTGGTCTCAAACTCCTGACCTCAAATGATCCGCCCACCTGAGCCTCCCAAAGTGCTGGGATTACAGGTGTGAGTCACCATGCCCAGCATTATTTTGTTTTTAATGGTGTAAAATATTTACCCGGTTACTCAGTCAACTATTAAGCAAAAGGTTGAATAGCTTACATTCCATCTCGGTCCCCTCCTAGTTCCCTCCCTCCTCCTGTAGGTGAATAAGTTTGGTTTTTTGCCTTATTCTTCCACAGCTTCTTTCAAAAAGTGTAGGCAAATGTGTTTATGTATTAGCTTTTCACCCCTCTTCGGAAAGGGGTAGCATTTTAATATATAATCTACTACAATTTGTTTTTTCCTTTCCAACCTTTTATTTTCAAACTTTTCAAGCCCATGAAAAAGGTGGAAGAATTGTACAATCAACACCCTTATATCTTTCACCAAGATTCACCGATTGTTAACATTTTGCCATATTTGCTTGATTTTAAAAATTTTTCTCTATGAATCTATATACATGTGTATATATGTGTGTGCATGTATCTTAATTGTGTATACACACACAGAGAAGGAATGAAATATATATATATATAAATTGACTTTAGACTTTGATAAGTGAATCATGCATGCTATAATTTCTTTTAAAAAAAGACATCTAAAATGGAAGGAGGTTGGGCGCAGCGGTTCATGCCTGTAATCTCAGCATTTTGGGAGGCCGAGGCAGGTGGATCACTTGAGGTCAGGAGTTTGAGACCAGCCTGGCCAACAGGCTGAAGCCTCGTCTCTACTAAAAATACAAAAATTAGCCGGGCGTGGTGGCAGGCACCTGTAATGCCAGCTACTTGGGAGGCTAAGCCAGGAGAATTGCTTGAGGTGGTGGTTGCAGTGAGCTGAGATCGTGCCACTGCGCTCCAGCTTGGGCAACAGAGCAAGACTCCATCTCAAAAAATAAAATATTAAAAGGATACAGAATTATTGAATATAAAAGGAAGGGAAACGATATTCCATGTAATAAGAAAGCTCCTTGGTCTTGATTTGCAGCAGGAATTCAGACCCTGAAAGCAGGGTTAGGATCCTTCTGACCTTTTGCGTTTTTTTTTTTTTTTTTTTTTTTTTTGAAAGAAAGGAAAAGAGAGGAAAGAAAGTGAGAGTGAAAGAAAGAAAAAAAAAAAAGAATGTACGAGAGAAAGAAAGAGGAAGAAAAAGAGGGAGAGAGAACAGGATTCTTGTTCTACTGCCC